>PNEQ01002180.1:0-40504 GCA_003012365.1 Medauroidea extradentata | reverse complement strand
TCGTTGTGTCGCATGTCAACTTAGCTATTTTCATATTCTTGTTATTTCTTTTATTTTCTGTTTGTTCCTTGTTTTTATCTGACCAGATTCCAGTTTTGGAATTTCATGTTGTGTATGTATCCTGATGACTAAAGCATACTCTGCTTATTTATGTTTTCTTGTATTATTTTTTTAGTTTCCTTTTGACAGTCATATATTTTGCAATGGAGTATGTCCAAGTAAATAAATCCAGTCAACTTTCCTACTGTTGAGTGTGCGTTAATTATAACAGAGGGCCATTATAATGCTTGTGCCCACGACATAGCAATTCTGTAGAATGCCAGGTACGACCAGAGTTTCATTTATTCAGTCTGCCCCACAGTATATCAGCTGTGCTATAAGACTTATACTATACAATTAACTACGCGCACACACATCACAGGTACATACACAGTGGAACATGACTACACCAAGTGGAACAGTTCCCGCAAATTACTTTGTAAATTCGTTGGCTTCATAAAATCTAGGCTAGCCAAATGTTTACCTCCAAGAAAACAAAGTATTGCTAAAAATAAGTTCAATGTAAATAACCTGTTTCGCCACCTCCGATGCTTATGTTATCTGTTATTTCTTTTTATTTTAATAAGGTATTTATTTTATTAAATGTGAAATGTGAAAATGTGTTTAGTACTTCACTCTAAGCCACATCTTGTGTTTTACGGAAAGATACAGAAATAAAATTTGCAACTCTGTAACAAATGAAGACTGTATTATTAGACATCCATATTACTAACTATCAAAGTTCACCCTTGTCAAGTAGTAACATCATGTGACTAACCCTGTCGGAGTAGAGGTTGAGCGTCTGGCCACGGCCGGCAGAAACAATGGCATCCCAGAGTTGTTCTGGCACATTGGAGACATGTTGAGAGCAGGTGATGGCGCTGGCATGTAGGGACACCAGGTAGGGTAAGGACAACATCCGCCAGTCCTCGGACAACAAGTCGATAGCTACCAGCTCCTCCTCTAGTAACACCAGCAGTGCCTGAGGCTCGTCGTGTTCTGTAACAATGTGTCGTGACCAGCCAGCCTCTTTTAATTGCAAACACAAACCATTTCTAGCACTTGGGTAATGTTTACATATATCCACTCTAAATTCCTAAGCCCTAAAAAATGGTTTTAGAAAAAGAATATTACATTTTGAATCAAGTGAATTTGAATTACTGCGGTATTACTGCATTAGAAAGTGTGACTAGTACCAGTGAACTAACAGAATGTGAAAAACTGTTTTACTCACGGCATTACAAACAGTTTACAGGCTGAGGCAAGAAGAACAAGCCTTACCTTTGTCATCAAAGTCGACAGGAACTGTGAAGAAGTCAATGACTCTGGAAGTGAAATCCAGCACGCTGTGCCTCTTGCCGTACTGTATCGTGATAGTGTGGCGATCACTGTAGCTAGCGCGAGGCATGCCTCCAGCGAAGATGTAGTAGTCATCTCTGCAACAACAAGCACAGGGGAGATAAAACTATCTGGTGAAGGCAACTCACTTTCTGGCATGTTACTTTAAACCACATTGACAGAGTTTACAGCACCGAGGAGGACAAACACATGAGCAATAAAACCATGCAAATCGTGTTCAGAACCGTAAATTGGGCAAAAAATTATATATGGACAAAACAGCATTTCTTAACATTTTTTAATATTTTATACATTTAAAATGCAATGAACCCCTCTTCACAACTGCACTAGTACTGTAGTTATTAACAAACTTTAAGAGTGGATCAAACATCTCAAGTTGAATTCTCCATTTACAAATAATGGAGGGTTCCTACAATCTGAGTCTAATTTATTTTCGTGACTTTCTCAGACTATTCCTTGAAACTTCCCTGACCAAAATATTTTAAAGTTTCATTCACTTTTACCAAACACTGAGGTTACAATTGTACAGTACTTATATTGGCTTCATCCTCCCCTTCAGCCAACCATACATCACCTTCAACTCAGAAAGCAGACAAATCATACAACAAAAATAATTTAATTAACATAATAGCTGTAAGAATTTCTCCCTCAAATATGACATTGAAAAAGCAATTACTGTTCAAGAAATAGTGTTAAGCATAGTTAT
This sequence comes from Medauroidea extradentata, assembly GCA_003012365.1. Lineage (NCBI taxonomy): Eukaryota > Metazoa > Arthropoda > Insecta > Phasmatodea > Phasmatidae > Medauroidea > Medauroidea extradentata. The sequence continues at coordinate 38,400 of PNEQ01002180.1, read as the reverse complement.
TTATTTATCTTTAAAACTACAATGCATCAATATTTCTCTATTTGCTCTAAGATCATTCAGAATTCAGAATTATGCCCAATTCCAGCTTTTATATGTCGCTCAAAACAAAATTTATTAAAATAAGTTACAAAATCAAGTATAGTAAAAAATAGGTGCACGTAAGTGGAACATGGAGCTGACTACTAAGAAAGCAAGACGACACCCAGCAATTATGTTGACTGTTTATACTGCAAAAGGCAACTGCTAGCTCCTGAAGGACGGAACACCAACTCTTTTCAGTATTTTGCAAATTTAGACGGTAGTTTATTTTAAATAAACAAGTTATTGTGTTGTTTTGAAAAGAGATGGAAAATGCAGCCTTAATTCTTACATTTCCTATCCAATACAGTTTACTTCTTCTTCTTAAAATAAGAGTTTAATTCAACAAAAAATTTTGGACAAATATGCAAAATTAGCAAACTTCCTTAACTACCATCACACATTCATTAACCACTAGAGGCAGAGCCCTGCACTAACCTTCAAAATATGCAGTAAGTTGAATAGACTTTTTGCAACTGCAAACTATGTATTGTACAGCTAATAGCTAAAAACAATAGAACTGAGAATGAAATATATATATGTTTAAAATATCATATGATATGTTAATTGAAAAAGAAATAATAACTATGTAGTTATTATTTCTTTTTCAATTAATTTCTTACATAAATAAATAAAAATCCTCTGATTTTTATACCTATTTTCGTAAGTTTCCAGAGTATAGGAACCCTGTAATACATGTAACTATCTCCGAAATTACTAACAATTTCTTACTATACCATTTTAATCCTACACAAACGCATTAGAATCGGGTCATAAATTTTTATATTCACTTTAACTAGTGAATCTGAATCATAAACAGCAAGTACACATGCATTTATGATTTATAAATAATATTTGACTTAACTAAGTTATAATTATTCACCAATTTTAATAGATTTATCCACAGGGCTATACGTAGTTCTAAATTCCTTGCAAGTATTTTCTACCAACCACAATAATCCAAAACCCTCAGATCACAACATGACTTACGGTATAATGTTCCGACTGAACGAAAGTGTGTGTCAGCAATTTGTAATAATGACGTTTGCATTAAGATGTCATTGCAAAAACTGTACAAAGTGTCTACATTTTATTTCAGGCTATTTAACCTAAAAATAAAAACATTTCTACCTATCACAATTACTTTTTTTTTTTACCAATGGGCATATAAACAAATTTTTAACATGAAAACTACATATTAACCCCTGCAATGTCTAGATTTCTTATGATGTTTGCAAAAAAATATCCAAAGTTTTTATACACATTAAACAATAAATACATATAAGGCAAAAAATAGTAAGCTCAGAAAAAAATTATAATGATGCTCATTCACAACTTTGAATATCTCGGGCAAATGTCTGAAGAGGTTAATTTTTCATTTCATTCCAAGGGAAAAGAAAACCACAGTGCATTAAATTAATGAAAATATTGTATTAATGAGGTTTGCATACACAAAGTCTTACCGCAGTACATCAGTAGTATGATTTGATACGTTGGAAAGACTGATAGAACAGCAATGGAATGCTGAACTATCCTAGTAGACAGTAAATGAACATGGCAGAAATACTGATAGATGTTGAACCAGCTTTACCAAGCTATAAAACTTCTCGTTTGTATTGCACCCCAGCACTTCCTTGAATATTTCCTAAGATATTTGTTTCACCAGTACTAAACATACATTCTTATTGTTGTTTCTCAAAATATTTTATGTAAACAGAATGCATATGTGTGCAATTTTGCTGTATTTGCTTTGATTTTATCATTTAATAAATGAACTGAATGTTTTTTTATTTTCATGTATTGAACCACTTAATATTTAAAGGTTCTACATTGAGAGTAAGGTCAATGTTGACCCCAAGGAAAGGAACTGTGAAAGGAACTAGTCATGGCCCGTGTTAATGAATTTGCTTGAAGCAATTTCTGGAAACTACAGCAAATTAGAATCAGGATGGCAGGAGGCGGGAATCAAACATGAGTCCAGAATGATTCTCCAATGTGTTACAGTTGGAGCTGAATAATTGGTTGGTCAGATTACACACATATCAATAACGATACTGCAGCTACACAGTAATTACAACTTAAAATTAGACAGAGGCATAAGTACTCAAAGGTAGGCACTCATGGATAGACACATACATAAAGTTGGACAACACATTTCTTCTCGTGGAAGTGTGAGTGTGCGACATTCTTCATGCAGATAGGATGACTAGGTAGTAAGTGAAGTGAAGGTAATTTGGTCAGCACATCTAGGTCTTCTGGCGCTGGTGAGGGGCGACATGATAATATGAAGTAGCGCTGGAAAGAAGGGGCAGGGAAAACTGCCCAAGAAAACCCACCAATCAGAAGCATCGCCCAGAACAATTCCCACATGGGCGGGGACTAACTCCACCGGGGATTGAACCTAGATTGCCTTGATAGTAGGTGAATGCTCTAGCCAGTGGGCCAACCACGGCCACAACTAGTAGCTTAGCGGAATATTTCTCACCCATTAATTACATAACGAAGAGCAAGATTCTGCTATCTTCTCATCTACGGGCATGGTATGCACATCACATTGAAAATTATCACAACACTAAATCGTAAGTGTTACTGTATTGCTAATTTTACTGCTGATGTCACAGTTTTAGATACCAGATTCATAATTGATTGTGTGTACCAATGAAAAGACCACTACTTACTTGGTTCAAAAGATTGGTGAAATTTCGTGAACAGGCAGAAATCAACTAATCACACTGTTCTGTTCAACCAAAAAATATACAACACACCGGAGGACCGAGACGAGTCACACAATTTTCCGAGAAGCCACCTTTAGTCACACTGTTTTGTTTACAAGATGCCAGAACTATTTGTTGAATTAATGCGCATACGGCTAGCATAGTAGAATTCATCAAATGCACACAATGATCCTGATCAAAGATTGACATCAGCACAACTTTTTGTCGTTGCTCTTTGTCGGGTTTTCCACGCTAACTTGATCATTTAGGGAAGCAATTAAATGTATCCAGTATGTATTTATGTATCATAAATTCTTAACAGACTTAGGTAAAAAATAATATAAAACTTTTGTATTCAACTACAGCCATGAAACTGGCAGCGCCAGTCAGACATTGAGCGATGACAAGAAACGAGACCCTACGATGGAGAAGTGACAGAATGCAAAACGCAACGGGAAAGTCAAAACCTGCCAGGCAACAGCAACGTCTGTCCCCAACGTTTCATACACGCAAAATCGAGATTGCCCTGCCGGGAATCAAACACAGGTTGCTATGATGGGAGACAAGTTGTCCGACAACAGCCATGGACAAACATGCCACGCCTGACATGATACACATGTTGTTATCTTAGCCTTCACAGCTTAACCTTATCTATCGCCATAAAGCTGTGGCTAAGCTTTGTGTGCCAGTAAACAGTTCATTTACTGTGTAAACCATGTCACACAGTCTCCTAACAAATCGAAGCATGGACAAAAATTGCTACAACCACTGGCACTACAACTACGTACTTCTCGTTCCCAACAAACACACAAACAACAACCTAATATCCAAAGATTTCATGATGTTTTTAAACTAACTGACATCAATGAGAAGCAACATTCACACAATATCCGAGACTAGATTTACTTGTTCCATCAGCAAGATATGTTCATCAGTATCGCTGTTATAAATGTAGTTCATATGAAAACTATCACACACAATACTGAACCTATGATTGTCCCCACCTACGTCTCCACGTAAAGTTCAGCAGTACAGAAGAAAAACCTTCGCAACTGAATATTATGTATCATGTCAGAACTTGCTCAATTTGGCACAATATTCAAATTATAAACTCTAATCCTCCAAAAGTGAACATGGCTGGCAAAAAAAGGTATTCAAAATTAAAGATCATGGTAACCGTGCTTATAAAAATTAAAAACAATAGGAACATTGTATTAAGATCAACATGATATAAATGATCTTCCCTAAAGAGGTACATCTGTAAAGTGTTCAAAAGTTTCACGCTACCCAGGAACACGCTAATAACAGCAAACTTAGCCCTTTCAAAAGTCCATTCTTCTGGTCGTCCAAGTACTTTAAAATGAACATTTTCATGTCATTAGTAAACTGAAAAGCTAAAGATCATAATGAAAAATCTTTATTTCCGACATTTAATTGCATAGACCATACATTGCCTGGCGATAGAGTTAAAAAAAATTAACGCTGAGCAGATGCAGGATTTAATTTACACTTATATACACGTCAGACTGTAAATACAGTATTGCAATGTTTAGTAATAGTACCTGTAATGATAGCTCCAATATAATAAATATGTACACTTAAGTATTTAGCCCTTGAGTTTGATCCATTCCGATAAAGTTAGCAATTTCCTCACCAAACAGCACCAAATTAAGTATTTTGAGTATGTCAAAGCTACCCCTGCAGTTAAAGAATCCACATTTGACAGTAAGTTTTGAACAGCAATTAATATTCAAATGCATAAGTATATTAATTAATATACTAAAATAATTACTTCATTTTTGCACTGTAGTTAGTTTTGTTAGAAAGGCTTGATGAAATTGCATTTTCAATTGTCTACCTTAATCTAACTTCACCAGTACTGCACATGCAGTTTTACCGTAAAAACAGAAACACATACTCAGTAATTAGGTACCGGTATTACCTAGTTTGAAACAATTTCAGGTGTACAGATACTGCACTACTTGAGTCAAAATTATAATAATGGATTCAGTTTTCTTGAACTTCGAAATAAATCGGAAAAAGTCTTGATAATGTAACTTTTGTTTCAAGCAAACTGTATTTCGTATTCCAATGTTCTTTTTATCCATTACTGAAAAAAAAAATTTCATTGCTAACATTTAGAAACAGGAATTTAAACAACGCTATGTGGATTCGAGTTGTTGGTTTATATAATCACTCGTGATGTTTGAGATACTGTTAAGATAGTTTGTATATCAATATTTAGAAATGGTAAACATGCCTATTTGAGGCTCAATATCATATAATAACTAACTATAACAGAAGTGACATATGCAAGTGTTTTAATCGTCGTCATTGTACCGCTTTCGGGGCGCACAGGAAGGAAAACAAACCCATATGTAATTTGAAATTGGTTTAAACTAGCACTTATATTTTAAAAAATACCGTAATTTGTTTGTACCACAATTATATATTAACAAATGGTAACTGTGATGTTACTTACGTGGCAATATCCCCACAGAATATAAAATAGGGCCTTCTAAACTTCAGTATAACCAGACATTCATGAACTCTGACACCATGACAATCCAAGGAGGAAACGAGCACGATGAAAACCACATTATGTCGCTTCTGTCACTACTTACGTATTTATTCTGCGATAGAATCCCTATTGTTCTACGACACACTGTATACAGTAGAAAGCATGAAAATTCTGCGCAACATACTCCATTCCTCCAAGAATGTGAAAATATATTTAAATTTTGAAGATATTGGTACCTAATATTGGCTAGATACTAGTGCCCAAGTATCAAGCAACATCAAAACTACCTTATTTACTAGAATAATCTCTGCATATTTTTTGACCAAATTTTTGGCCCAAAACAAGGGTGTGGCCATTGAGAGGTGATCAATTTTTTTAAAAGAACTATTCTGATGTAAAATAAAATTTTAGTGTACCCATTTTTTAATACTTACTCGTCTATAGCATGATTCTTTTCTCCAAAATGAAGGAAAAGATTTCTGGGGTGAATGGTAAACATGAAAAAAGACCAGGGCATCTTATAAATCCATTTATTTGTGTCCCTAATTAGTGTGTCGCCTGCTGAAGACAGACGAAGCCGCTATGTAGATTTTCTTAAAGTCTTCTTCTACCTTTCAAGATAAGGGTGCAGCTATTATGAGAGTAAACCCTGTAAGTGCTAGATTCTTTCTGACTCCAAATTTTTTTTTTTTTTTTTTATGCATGAAACATACTCTTTGGGTTTCATTACTAAAATTCTGGCTATGTTAAGTATAGAGTTCAAACCTGTTGTTTATTTAAATTTAGTATTGATGTGCATTAATATCTGTAATAATCTACCCTGTAGAAACATTTAGGGTGGAATACTGATAAATTACTTTGCATACGTTCTAATATAACTAGTATACAATTGCTCGTGACATTGTACGTATGTTAAATTCTAACAGTACATATTTTATGCTTTTACGAAGTCAAATTTTCATAAATGAAACTGAAAAAATAATTGTGATTAAAAATTCTTAAATCCAAAATGGGAACACCACTTTCCCTCAAGTGAAGTCTTCCAGTGATGACTTTTTATCAGCTAGAGGTGATAAATATGAGAAGCAGTATGGACGATATATGTGTACACATCAGATATACCACCACCTTTATTCGCAAAGGACACTAAATAACTGCAGTGTTTTTGTTGTAGTCTGTTTCAACAATTAGGTGTTGACAAAATAATTTTAACTACAGAAAGTACAGTGTAAAATACAAATAAATGTTTCTGTTTTATAAATCAGGTTAACATTTAACTAGACAGAGTAGTCTGGAAAAGGATTTTTAGTCAATTCTGGGGCCCCCAAATATATGTTTCAATAGGAATGCTGTAGTTATCAAAACATGCAAGCATAGTTTGAAATGCACCTTCTTTTAAGTAGACAAATACCTAAATATACTGCGGCTACAGTTTAGAAGTTTTGTGTAAAACAGTACATGTAAACACAATACATCACAGTATAAGCTCTACACGAGTATTTATCTTACATCAACAGTTTAGAAACCAACTACATATATAGTAGTAACAATGAAAGGTGGGTTGCACTCACTTCTTCCCGTGTCGCCAGAGTATTTTAGTGACAGCCTTACAAGGGAAGGGTCCGTACAAAGTGATGGGTTCTTCCATGGGCTTGTCGCCAATGTTGACGTCCCAGAGGGCGTAGCTGCCGTCATTGTGCGAGGAGGCAAAGTGTGTGCCCAAGTGATGCCAGCACACACTCTCTAGTTGCTGTGTGCTGATGAACGTCTGCGTCAGGAAGCAGGCAACACTAGCTTCAACTACGCTACCGTACTTCCAACAGTACACACACAAGACAGAAAGCTGTTTCAAACATACTATAATGATGTACAGTATTTACCTGAACATAAGACTATGTTCTGCTACAATTTTTAGTTCCCAAACACTTGGGGGTCATCTTTATTTGTATGTCTAATAACTGACAAATATATGTTTGGTACACTGATATATTTGTTTGATATTTCACATTTGTGTTGGTGTAATTATATGAACTGAAATTCTGGTAATAGCTTTCATACTTAATTGTATCAGGTGTTAATTCAGTATTTATTCCAGTGCATTATACGCATCGGTTTTGGGTTATGTGAACAGTTTGAACAAATAGACTACCCAATTTTACCCACGTTTGATGATTAGGAAAAAAAAAACATTTTATCTACTTACCAAATGCAATATAGGTAATAAAATTTGTTTCAATAATATTCATTCAAATTTTTCTGACAATATTTTATAGGAGATATTTTTTTACCTCTAGACCAAAGTGAAAATAAAGGGGTTGTCATATTCTCGGGTGGATACGGTTCTAGGAATAACAACAAACAAAGTCAGCAAGTCCACAAATTCAAGACAATACTGTCAGTATAAAACCCTTTTGACATACGCATGTTGTCCAGTTTTACTTAAAAACTTGGAAGGGAAGTATGCTACTGCAATATTTAGTTGCGGATTATGTACACAAGTGATGTATGCACCTATACAGTAAAACCTCTCTATAAAGACCCCTCATGGTATCCTAGAATAGGGTCATTATATAAGGGTGGTCTTTATAAAGAGGTTTAATTGTACAGTAAAACCCCTATTTTAAAACTCCACGTTTCTTGAGAAAAGGGTTGTTATAAAAGGGGTTGTTATAAAGGGGTTGTACTGTAATACAAGTCTAGTGAGGTTAGTAATCAGTTGCAGCAAACGAATAACACCACAACCACACAAATCATGGTAAAAAAAATTTATTATTATTACTGTGAATCATACTTTATGAGCTCCTTAAAACCCTATTAGCTCAACAATTCATTAAAAAATATTTAACAAAACCCTTCCATGATTTCTTAGGCTGTCTACTACAAGAGACAGGTTAACAACAATTGAATGACTATTCACAGAAAATATACCAACTAGCTGCATCCCAACAAAAAATGAGGAAAGATCTTTTTGATAATTATGAAGCATGTTAATAAGTATAAGCTTTCTCAATAACTACCTTTCATTACCACACTTTTATTAACTCACCTTGTCTGTCTCTGTTTGGTACAAATTTTGCAATTTATTTTTAACTAATTCCCTGATGACTTAAAAACTTGGAACATATAACATAGCTCAGAACTGGATAGCAATGAAATGCAAGAAACAAATTGTAAAATAATAATAATTTAAATAAAATAAATTTTTTAAAGGTAAGTTTATCAGTACAAAACATTTGAAAGTAATTGCAGCATTGTGTCAATTAAACACGACACAACAACTCTGGGATCTCTCGTCGACAAAGAACATACTAGTAACTTCCCTGCACGAGAACCCTTGACCTTGCTACCAGAATAACAATCAGTGATGGATGCGTACAGGGCATTTTTCACATGAACTAAATTTATTTTGAATATTTAATATAAAAAATCATTCATTATTCACAAAAATTATAAGTGTAACATATGTACTTATTTAAAAAAATTCTTTCTGTCTCAAGAAATTTTACATACTATGTACTTTTAGTTTGAAAGAATTTATATTGAAATTGGTCTACTGTGAATTAACATATTTTAACATTGATACACCATTTGATGTGACAGCTGTTAAATAAATAATTATAGTGTTGTAACATTGCAGGTCAATATTTGAAGGAACAGGCATCACGCCTAGAGGAATAAGAAATGATGCATATACATAGATCCAGAAAATGCACCATTTATGTACTATACATCACACGATGACAGTGCATAGTGCGCTGGCTGGCTCCTGTTGATGTAGAATGGCAACTGTTCAACGTAGGTAAATGTGACTCACCTGGTACACAGCTGACAGTAAGAGCTACAACGACATGAGCTGTGAACTGTACGTCATGGGCAGGAACAGTGCACTCTCAGACTTATGTTCATGTAACATTTTTTGTTCCTCTAAATGTGAGGATTACCTCAAAATATTAACATGCAATTTTGAAACATCCTATCGTACACTGTATTTATTGGTTGCACATGAAGGTTGATACCAACTGGTTTAGAAAAGCTACCCATGTACTACAGTAAGAACTAAGCAGGCACTGTGATAGTTCAATTAACAATGAACACACACACTGTACCACACTAAAGTTGACCTGTTTGTGTGTGTGAGAGGGAGTGTGAGATGAGAGATTGTGAGTGAGTGACAGTGTGAGTGTGAGAGTGTGTGACAGTGAGTGAGTATGAGAGTGAGTGAGAGAAAATGAGAGAGAGAATGAGAGTGAGTGAGAGAGAGTGAGAGAGAGAGTGAGAGAGCGAGTGTCCTTTGATGAGGACAGAGCTGAAATGAGAGGACACAGCAATATATACCTGCTCTGCCCCGGGAGACTTCCTGTTCCAAAGAACCATTAGGCCACGGTTGTAGCCAATCAGTATCTTGTCTGGATTCCCTGGCTGCTCCGCTATGGCTTCCACTGCACCAGGATTAATTTTGTAATCTTCCGGAACGCTGCGGGGAGGAGGAAAATAAACCAAACCATGTGATCAGAGAGTATACAAACAGTAGCTAGCTGAATAGACATCACCACAGGCACACACATAATGCGAGAAGGGCAAGAACCACAGACAACATTTACTATTTTCAATGCTAGATATGTTTACTGACATTCTCTATCTTATTTTCATGATAAAATCATGTCCAATTAATTAGAGTGAAAACTTAGTGTGAGGAAGTGTGCCAATGTGTGTGTGTATGTGTGTCTGATAATTTACAGATACGGACAGCACCACATAAATAAGTGACCAAAACTAAACAGAAAATTGTCTCTGGTAAAGATTAGCCAGGCCCTCGCATTATTAGACAGGTACAAAATATCAGTAAGCTGGAATGCAGTGTAATTAATCCCCACTACCAGGCCATTTTGTCGTAAGCAAAGGGCCCAATGACTTAGCCAACGAGTATTTTCTACATAGGTTTAGACACTTACGTGGTGCAGTATGTTTCTACGAAAACCTTACCCCACATTTACACTTCCCTGGTTTTTCAGAGATTTAAAGTAAATTTTCTCGTAAATAAGGGTTTGACGACTTTTTACCAAAGAGTATTTTTTTTGCGTAGTTTAGGTCACCTATTCGCATGGTGTAGTCCATATCCGCAAATCACATGACATCATGTATGTATGAATGTGTACAACGTTATCACGGATCATCCAACCAATTAGATGCCACACACGTGTACAGTAGGAGTGACAGTTCAGGCAAATCCTACACTATACCACACCAGAGAACAGATATAACACTATTGTATGATTACTGTGCTGTCCTACCACTGCCACATCACTTCCTTTGCCAGTAACTAGTATATATTCTTCTGTATAAAACATCTAACAGTAATCTCATCTTATTTTATAATTATTTATGTCAGATTCCATAACTATTTTGAGCAGCGTAATATGCTGTGAATAAATCTATGATATAATTACAAACTTAAGCATTAAAATATAAAGAAAACTGTAAAACTGCAAAATAAAGCTAAACACTCATCCATCTCCAACATGATTCACAAGAGTTTGCAGTGCATAAACAGCAGTTCAAGTGCTAACAACTAGAGTTGTTCCGATATCATAATTGCAGACACAGATACCCCCATAACCTTAACATACTCACCCTATACACATAAAAATAAGAAATTCCATCAAATTTCCACTAATATACTACAACTGGTTGCATTTTGCTTTACTTACGTCTGTCAAGTCTTTAGAGAACTGTTTCCACACATTAGACATTGTAACAACTCACTAGTGACAAAAGAACATACGCTTGCCATGTGAACAAAATAATGAACATAATCACAAAATGTTGCCGGAAAAATGAAACACTAGTAAAATCACAACAGCCAAAATAAACAGAACAATTTTTTTTTTGTAATATAGAGTGATTCGTTGTTCAGACCACGTAAAGTCGGAGTACTGTAATGTATCTGTGAAACTATATTGTGCAGTGGCGGTGTGTAAGGCCGTGCTCTCGAGCTGTAGCACTGAGAACTTTTACAAAGTTATTGTGTAGCCTACTTAATTTTATTAAAATTTCAGATAATCTGCCACAAATTTATGCTTCTAGCCTTTCTTAATAAGAGATTGAATGCTTCGCGCTAAGTTTTACAGGCAGACGGAGTTTTCTCAAGTAATTTCGTTCGTGTAAGCCGCCCTTTTCTATGGTGTAAACCTGGCTTGGGGCTATCATGGACTAGCGCACTGCGGTTACTCCCCTTTCTTACCCTGTCCTAGCCAGAGGCGTGGAGAGATGCGGGAACCTCGCCTTTATCAACACCTGCTCCGTGCAACAAGCAGAGTAGCCCTGCTAGCTACTGCGCAAGCATGCGACAGTTACGTCAGCGCGTTGACAATGATGGCCGCTCGCATCGCACACGTTTTCCTACATTGCAGACTGGTAAACAAAGTAATTTTCGGTGTCGCATGGACATGTAGCTGACTTAGAATAACTTTTATGAATAATAGTACGTCACTGTGTATTATTATTGTAAGTTGTGGGGGTGAGAGATGCGATAATTTGCATAATTAATGAACTGCCGTAGAATCTATGTTATTAGTCTTTGACACAATGGATAGCCTACATTACGGACGCAATAGGATTAATTTGGTAAGTCGAATTTTACAATATTGACTCATTTTGTGCAAAACCTGTGTTGCTTGAGTGTAAGTGGAATCGTATTTTAATGTTTGTGTCCGTGGTTTATTAGTGGCAGGTTTGTTTTCCGTACGTGACGTGGTACGAACTGTACACATTTATTAACGTGTTTCGTAATTGTAATCATAAATATCGTAGGCCTAAGGCCTAGCTGATAATAAAACGAGCTGCGCAGTGTATGTATTGATTTTAGAGTAGACAACCACATGAAAACGCCTAGTTTTCGAAACTGGAGTTATTAACTTATAGTTTTCGGAATATTTATTTAATCTTATGAAAATGATATGCCGATGCAGGGCTGAAGATATGCGTAGGCCTATTTTGCATGTCTTACAAAATTGTGTCTTCTGCATTTAGAGACGCTGAACTCTAACGTAGTCTTAAGACGTCTCACATGCGAAACAATGGCATTTTATCTACAAATCAGGTTCACATTAATCGTGAGGAAACACAGAGGGAATGCAGTTATAACCAATGTACATAAACTGAGATTTTAGACTAAAAAAGTTACTTCGCAGGTATTTATACTAACTAGCCGTTAGTGGTATTCATTGCTTGTGTATTTAACGAGTACCTATACATTGTAGATAACATTTTTCGGAGCAATGTAATGAAGCCAAAAAAAAGTTCATGGCCCGATTTCATAAACCTCTGTTAAGCATGTAACATTTGTTAAAGGGGATTAACAGAAGATTTTACATGTTAAATATAACTTAAATAAAAACGCGTGATAATCTATTTGTTAATATGCAGTGGAAAGATACAAACTGGCTGAAAATAGAAATTGAACAGGGCTTTTGTTTTAAGTAGGCTACTCACATTATCACAAACTGTCTGTAGGCATTTTTTTTCCTTTTGCAAGTTAAACCAGATTTGTAATGTTGGGTTAATTGCATTCGTATGTGAAGGCGCAGACTATGCCTTTGTAACAGCTGCACAACAATGTGTGTATTATGGCTAGTGAACACGTTTGACATCTTATAATATCTGCTGATCAGACGTTTTCTGAGAATGTTGTTACATATTATTTTTTCCAAGAGAACAAGAGTAATTATAAATTACAATTAATACAAAACTAAATTTAGTTCTTTAAGTTGAAAGTTTTTTACAACACTCTTTATTGGCTACATTGCTGAGACACATAGTATAATATTACTGGTTTCCATGAAACGCAGTGCAATTTCTGAATACATGTAAAGCAAAAGTTCTATACCTTCGAGTTAAAATTATGATTATCAGTAGGGAAAGAAAGTATAGCGATTTAGAGGGGGAGGGGGTGAAGAACATTGTATTCAGAGCACTGAGCTCAAAACATTGACCGACCGCCACTGATTTTGTGTATAGTATGTTTTTGTCGCCATGCAGAACTGTTTACGGAATAGTTCTCAGCACAGCCGCGTAGTACTGATACTAAAGATATGCATTACTAATTCAGCGTTGCCAAACGTACTTAGTAGTTCTATTTGTAACAAAAATGTAACTGTGGCGTGAGAAGTATTTCAGTCCCGTTAATGTATAAATAAAAAAAAAAAAAAGAAGAAGAAGTAATCACGCAACAGTAGATAGAAGAGCATTGGTACAACAATTCTCAAACTGCCGTATTGTCGCTGAAGGGAAACTTTTATATCTAGTAACTAAATACAGCACAGAGAACTGCTGCGTAGTTGCGGCGTCAGGTCAGCCAGGCCGGCTACAAAGATTACAAAACATGAGTGTGTTCTTGCTTTGCCAGCTACTACACGATACCGTATCTTATCGCACCAACATTTCTGCTTAAAATATATTGCTGCTAATTAATTTAGATATTTGTCAGTGAATAAAAAACAATCAACCTACCCACTTCCATTTTCGTAACCTGATTGCAATGTATCGGGCCGATACAATGCCCAATACAAATACATTACAAAGAGGCTTAGTATCGAAACAAGTCTACTAATAACGGAGTATGTTTTCAAAATGTAAGTAAATGTAGAGCCAGGCTGTACTTACTTCTGCATGACAACGTCCTGGTAGATGATGGTTTCCGACATTTCGAAAGTCCTAAGATTCAGGAGGTAAATGTTTCCACCTTCCGTACCTAGGAGCAAATGGTGGCCTGCAGATTCCAGACACATGGCAGAGATCTTCTTCAACCTCGAGTCAAACAAAGAAGAAAGCAGGAGAGTGAAGCTGCAAGTTCACACTCTCGAATCAATCACTTGGAACAGTAAGCGAACCCATGAGTGACGCGACAACACTGCATCGCTCTTTTGACACAAACACAATACGAATACACCAACCACCAGGACAACAAAATATCTATAAGCACAATACTCTTACGTAGCACGCACATACTGCAAGTACACACCACCTGTTGGTAACCACAATGCCACATTATCAAGCTCCACAAAACCAAAATTCTTAAACATACCATTATCTTGCACCATACAATTATCATTCGTGCTATAATTATGTAAGCATAACTGAGGTACCTAACACAGGATGCATATACAGTAGAACCCTGATTTTACAAGGTACTATGAGGCTGTGAGGACTAACCACCATTTCAGGAGTACTTGATTTTACGAGACAGTAATTTTGATAGGTCAGTATTGGGAACCATGAGGCCTCGTAAAATCTGGCTTCTACAGTAAACAGACACACAGCTTGGTGGTAGGTACCACGTAAACCTGCCATGTCCTGAACCAGTGGTTACAAGCTACGACTCATGAAAGGACAAAGATAATGGCTGTTGACAAAATCCTCTAGACTACCCATAGACATGTTACAGTTGTGGCATTAAGAAGTTGACAATTGTAAACTAATGGCATCACATCAGTTACATGACACATTGAAGAAAGTTGAATAGAGATTTTGGTCATCACTTAACATATAGGTAATTAGCGCTGGTAAGGGGCGACATGATGGGAGTATGGAGCAGCACTGAAAAGATAGGGGTGGGGGAAATGGGAGATCTCCAAGAAAACACACCGACCAGCGGCATCGTCCGGCACAATTACCTCAAGTAAAAATCCAGCTAATGACTCCATGAGAAATTGAACCCGGATCATCTTGGCGAGAGGAGATACATGATACACAGAGGGTACCATGAGACCACACATTCCCAGAAACAATTTGCTAACAAGCTAGAGCGGTGAGATGTATACAGTTCAAACCACAAAGGTAAGACGTACAAAAAAAAATGTAAATAAGTCAACATTTAATTATGTTGAATACTGTAATGTGTCGTCACAAGTCTACAAGCAACAGACATCATCCTAGTACATAACCACTGCACTTACAGACAAAGTGAGTTCACACATTACCTGCTTACATACCACTAACTCTTGTCACATCTACAGTATTTATTTGCATCCTGTACATGTTATGTTCCAAGAAAGCTTTGTGCAAACTCCACGTTTATTTTTAAAGCATATGTTTCCAGAAATGGTTTTAATCATAGTGTCATTACTATACAGCAGAAAACCAGGCTTCTGTTTACAAACACCTTTATCACATCAGTCTGACAAAAAATTATGATTGATTACAGGTGCATCATATATTTGTAAGGATTCACTGTTAATATGTTCTCTTGGCTGTCATGTTCATACTGCAGTCACCTTCACAGACACCAGAGTCCGTCTACGTAGCTACTAGTCAACATACTTCCAGAAATGTGCAGTTAAATTACCAACTAATCTAATATTCTAATCTGGTTTTAAAAACATCACAGATTAGAAGACCGTCTTTTACAATTTTTCAGTTCTTATTTTCTTTCTAGCATGGAGTTATGAAATTTTTTTAACAAAAAATTTTTTCAGTGAGGTTTATGCAGCATATAAAACATATTTCTTTATTCCAATAGATATGCAGAACATGCATATTAAATGTGTTAGTGTTCAGATCACAATAATGCCTACAGGTGTGGTAACATTTGACAAACATGTATTAAGGAGATATGTGTAGAACATTTATTGAAAATGTATTCATTTAATTACAGCCAAAATCAATATTACCACTTAAGCAAACACAGCAAGCAAACTGAAAGAATGTTCAATTGAATCCTAAGTTTGCATGTTTATTGACAAATTTAAAAAAATAAGCTTGCAAGTAAATAAAAATGAAGTTTTGTTAATAGAGCAAAAGTATAAACAAGTAACACAACCTAAAACATTTTTTTTACGTCCTCTGAAATATTTAAACAGATATTACAAAATGCTTGGAATATGTTTAGTTACTTCAGTTAGTTAAAATAGTAGTTTATTCAGAAAGAATGACT
This sequence comes from Medauroidea extradentata, assembly GCA_003012365.1. NCBI lineage: Eukaryota > Metazoa > Arthropoda > Insecta > Phasmatodea > Phasmatidae > Medauroidea > Medauroidea extradentata. The sequence continues at coordinate 22,157 of PNEQ01002180.1, read as the reverse complement.
ACGTTTACAATATATCATGTTAATTCTGTATATCCAGTAGACAATAAAATATTTAATTCTGAACAGCTCTTAAAATTATATCACACTCGCTTCCAGGTAAGTTAATTATAACATAGACATTATGTAACAACTTAACAACCAATATAGTTTCCAGAGTACATTTAGGTTTATGGCAAAAGGAAAAAGTCAATTTTAAAAAAATTTCAGAAATTCACATTCCAATGTAAAACACAGCAAGGTTTGTGAATTCATTTACAGCACAACATAATGTTCATTACATGAACACAGAAAAACCTTATCTGTGCAAGGTATCATTTCACTGTCATAACAGCAAACTAAGTTTTCATCTCAACAAAACACAATAAGAGTGTGGCAAGACAATAGAGGATTGTAAACAAATACAGTAAGTACAAGTTACATAGCTCGGAGGTAAGTACATAGGTAGGTACGTAAGTACCAAGTGAACAATCTGTGCTAATCAGTCGATGCCTGTAAGAATAGGAGTTACTAGTTACAGCTCTCAACATGAAGAGTGGTGCTAGTTGGCAAACATCCAGTACTCAACCCGTTGCTCAATGACACATTACAGTATTTAACTTAATTAAACTGTTTGTTAACATATTTCATGTTCAATTTAACTCCTTTCATCTCGATTATGGAACAAACTGCAAACACACACCTTCACATTTTGAGGCCCTTGTAAGCAAAGTGTTTGTGGTCGTGTGTTCACGTTCACATGGTACCCTGCAATATGGTAGCATTAGTACACAGCTGTTCATTACTGAATGATATTTGTTACATTAATTATAATACCATTTAACATCATTATATGAATGCTGAATATGAGTCTTTTTAAACCATCTTAATAAAGTATTTGCAATGACATATTGTTAAAAGTAAATATAAGAAAATTATTTATAGCAATGTTATACAAAATCATTTGTTTTTTCTCAGTGTGAGGAAAATTGAATTTTTTTTCTGTCTTCCCCTCTAAATGGATGGGAAATACAGTTACGAGGTTTTACAACTAAGGTGACAATATGTGTACTTTATCAACCAGCAATCTACAGGATGTTTGCAGACAGGCAATATCCTTTCTTTTATGCGTCCTAGCACATAACAACCAAGTTCATGAACAATGGTGCACAAAAAATATGTTCACATCATGGCACCCACAAACCTACCTACTACCAAGCTGGTTACTATATGTTCGTGTAGTTAGTTTAACATCTTACACACCTTCCAACTGGCAAACTTGTGCCCACAACCAGGGACCTCCACCACGCACCATTACAAGAATGTGCTTTAAACACACACATCCAGTTGAACGAAGCTGGTCACAACAAACAAACTCACAGTAGCGGCAAAGATGCAAGCCCACACAACATTGCCGACGAGTGGTAGTGCTGTGGGAATACAACGCATCTGGGAGAGGCATGTAGAGTGTGTTGACTCTGAATAGTGATAGCTTATAAAAAAAAGTTGAAAAAGTTTTTAAAATTGTCTATAAAGTGACTACAGTGGGTCTAATGTCATAATGAAAATCTACTTTTAAAATGATTTTTAAACACAAAATAAAAAAACCACTTGACAACAAGCAATGACACTCAGAAGAGTTTCTAATCAAATTAAATATATCACATTTTTTTTTCCCATTTATTTAATTTTGATCTTGAGGCCAGCATTACTCACTTTAAATTAACTTCAATGAAAAACTGAAAACCATTTTCGACCTACTGTTACATAAACCATTACCATGTCCAAGTATTGTGATCCATTCTGACACATTCTGTATATACCGACAAAATTTAATTTAAGCTTTCTTCTTGTTACAATTAATACAAGCAAACAATAAAATATGGAATAGTTACCGTAGACTACAACACTATCAAACTGGACATAAAAACATACAGGAATGTGGGCTTGTCCCAGCTCTAGCAGCGACGTAGCAGCACGAACAACAGCTAGTTCTATACAGATGATGAGTTGTGTACTGAAGGCATAAAACTTGCACAATATTTTACAGGCAGCCTGTGGGGCAGACAAGACCCCTGATAGAAGTCCTAGGAGGATTGGGCTGGTATGTAGACAGACATAGCAGTACAGTCGACAGCAGCTATACCACGGAAACCACAAGTATGTATATGTGATGACTTATCTCTAACCAGATGAGGACTTTCAGTTCTTTTACAACGAACAGTAAGGTCCTACCGATGGCTCACATACCAGATTCTTGAATACTGTAGTGTAGTGGAATATCTTTCCCACAAGCCAAATTTCTTTGCATTTGTGAGCAAATTTCACAGTTTTCAGGTCACAAGTGAATCTGTCTCCTTTACGTACTGTTTTGTTTGTGCGTAAATTCCTCCACACATTACCAGTTTGCTGTACAAGCTAAGATGTTACTAACCCTATGGAAATAAAACAATTTGCATTCATGATTTCTCCTCGACTACTGGTGAAATGGAAATATGAAGGTTTCAAAATAAACTACCACAGTACTGTGCTGAATAGCAGAATACAAAGAATTGGGCACTAATTATTTAACACTACTGCATAGAAATTTTAAAAATAAAAGCGAGTTACTACTATTTCAGGTTATATTGCACATACTGCCACAGAAAAACTAATTCCACATGCTGAAAATTTTTAACACCATATTCAACAGTACAACAGATAAACAGCAATACAATAAAAAAATTTAGCAAAAGTTGAAAAGCTTTCTGAGACTATGCCCAAAATGCAGCTGCAAGATGAGAGTTTGTTAGATTAGTTTACACAGAACTTTGTAATGTTGGTTGGATAACTTGGTGTGTGCCAAAAGATGAGGTCGCGCATCACAAGCAAGTTACGAGAGCACCGCATGCACACCCTCCACCACGTCACCCTCAGCACTAGCTCCACACAGCCTCGACAAATACTGCATATGTTGACGGAGAACAATTTCCAAGTGACACTCCAGTGTTACATCAACTTTAGCAAGTCTCCTTGCTCTCTGGACAACTGCACCGCTACCTTCTCCACGGCAGCATCACACGTCCTTCCTGCTCTATCACAACTGCTGCAGCTGATCAAACATAACCTCAAATAGTCAGATACAACTGCACCACTGCAACTCTCTTGCTGCACTCAAAATATCCCAACCGATGGTGGAAACAAGCTGTGAACAAAATTATATCTTGTAGTCTTAAAGACTTGCACAATATATTTTAGTCTGTCCTTTAAATAACTTTGCAGTGCTGTCCCATAGTAGCCTACAGCCAACAAATAAGTGATTTATTGTCAACTGCACAAATGAACATTTAATGCATGGTTGTTATTTTATACCACATCCAACCAGATCTATGGAAGCACAAGTGCTCTGGAGATGCTTTAAACCAAACACAAAAAAGAGAGGGAGAGAGTTGATTGAACAACAACCTTTTATTTGTCTAGTAGAAAATGACAACAATCTTCAAGTAAATCAAAACTCCAATAGGTACATACATAACACGTGGTTCTTTACTGAAAATAAGATGGTGTTTTACTGATTTATACAGATTAACAGTGCTGTGCGAAGAATATTAATGAATATTAAATATGTAGGAAATCAAATTACGAAATATATTCATAGAAAAATACCAAAAAGTATAAAAGACGGAGTTACTCAAATCGGAATGATGCTTCAAGAAATTGAAGACCATTAACCTGTTCTGCCGTTGGTCAAATTATTCCTCGTCATTTCTGACATGTGAGTAGTCACCCTATTTTCATAGCTAACTTTTGAGAACTAACCGATGCTGATCAGATTATTACTTTTCATAAGAGAATGAATATCCAAATTCCTCTTGTCAGAATTTGCTATAGCAAACATTTTGACAAAATATGACATTTTGAAATGTGCTGTGTAATCCTGCAGGGGTAGGTAACACATCATTCATTTAATGTAAGCAATTGCAAATAACTCATTTATTTTGTAACCAAATGCTTTGAAAAAATTTGAGACTGTGTACAGTCATACAATACACAATTTTGCCAGAACATTTTTTAAATTAATGTACCGTTCGTTAGCAAAACATTATTTTGCTTCACTCTGGCTTATTTTGACAACAAAACATGTGATAATTCAGAGGCAAAAAATTATGTATTGGAACAGAAAAATTCAGATACAAACCACGATGTATAAGTGTTATAACTGTAAGAATAAATTTTTGATATACATTCTAATTTGTGTTAAAAAAAATTTCCTATAAACCACTGCAAAACTAAAGAGCGAGGTCTTAGCATGAGTGGCGAGGAGAGAGGCAGATGTTTACAGCAAAAACTGGAGAGTAGAGGTTGACACAGTGTGTACACGAAGCAGCAATGGAACGTAAGCGTGGGAGAAACAGGCATTCTTTGAGTAAACAAGCTGGTCTGTGGTGCCTTATGGCAGACACCCTGTTAGAGAATAAAACTGGTGTTTCTTTGTGTGGGGCAACAGTCTGAACACCTACGTCAATTATCACTCTTACAATTACATTCAGAAAGAAAGAGAGAGCAAGTGTACAGAACAAAGAACTGACTGCAATTAGCAGCATAATATATGCATACTAAATTTCAACATTATCAACATTTACAACTACGTTGTGAATCACAATTTCCCAACTTCAACATACAACTAGTTGATTTACAAGGATTACAGCCACACAGAGCTTATTCCTCACACAATTTGGAGCAAAAAATATAATAGGTGAGGGTCTTTATACAAAATATGCAGTTGTCCTGCAACGTCTAGTTTTCTGATGGGGCACATTTTACACAGGATGGCACAGACAATCTGCTTCGTTGTGAAGATGCTCGAGTGCTTGATTCATGTTGTTTATCTGCAACTGCTGCTGCTCGAATACAAACAATACAATCTGATAAAACATCACTGATTTACTTCTGCAAAGGTTATTATTTTCTTTGTTACAATTCAAATGTTTCAATTTACTCTAAAAAAATATCTGTAATAGGACACATATGCATATTGCATTTTTTGCTCCAAATAGGTCTTGTGAGTAATGGTAACTCATAGTGAATCATCCTGTAGAAAACCTAAAATTAACAAAAATGTGGTCAAACTTATTTAACCCAAAGTAATTCTTCTAGCATTAAAGAAAAATAGATTCCACAATAGACTATAATGCTAATGAAACATTACAAGACTGAATGGCATATGCAAGACTTATGCTTACTTTCCCTCCAGGGCTTGTGTCTTGATTTCTACGAGGAATCCTTCATTTATCTCCCAGAGATGGAGGGAATTATCATCACAGAGACAAACAATGCGGCCCTGCAACATCACATTTACTGCAGTTTACGCAATACCCAGCATATTAGCGACGTCACATTGTTATCTTGTGCTTTGCTGCATATTTGATACTCCCATGATATACATTTACTATTTCAATGGGAGTGCATGACTGTATTTATTTGCTTGGACATACTCCATTTCAAAAATAAAGACTGTCAAAAAAAAACTAAAAATAAGAAAAAAAAACATAAATAAGCAGAGTATGCTTTAGTCAACAAGATACATACACAACATGAAATTCCAAAAATGGAATCGAGTCAATTAAAACAAGGAACAAAACGGATAATAAATGAAATAAGAAAAATCAAATAAGAAATCCAAGTTCACATGCGACACAACGATGAGACGAAACAAAACACAAAGATATCAGACACAAACAGTGTGTGTCTACCTGACGACGGAAACAGATTCCAGTTCCCGAAACGTCGTTAATACTGACCACGGTCGTAGAAATACAGGTCTGGACACTCGCCTATCTACCAATGCTATGGAGTTTACCCCGTTATGACTGAAAGTGCCACTAGCATAGAGGTATTATATAGTAGAGGGAACATGACGTCACAAATGTGTGTCCAACATGGTCTCGAGAGTTTGTTGTCGTTAATTTATGTTTTCTCGTCATAAAAATGCAGTCGTGTTGTTTGAAACTCATGACGTACCTTCCAGAATATATATTTACTCATGTGGTGTCACCAAGATCTCCGTTCAAAACCTTACAGTAAGTATGTAGCTAATATTTACTTTTTTACTAAAAACAGCTGGGTTAAGGAAAACAGTAACCTGGCAAACATTGTTTACATTTGTCGTTCTGAAGTTTCTACGCGATTAAAGTATGCGATAATATGGTAGTATGCTCTCTTTAGTTCATAAATTCATAAGGTACAAAAATAACCCAACATAGTTGTGATTACTAAGCAATTATTATCTTGGCTCTCAATGTTATTTTGAATTTCCCGCGCATATTTCTCTAAATTCACATGAAACATGTTGAACACACAATTTCGTATGCAGCTGTATAGAGGATACTCCCTCTACACTATATTTACTTTAAGGCCACTAGCAATGAAGTGTTGTTTTAACAATGGCCATAGAAGAACAGGTCTGGACACTCGCCTGGATATTTGACCCCCTTGTCGTTTGGCTGTAGTTCACCAAGTTACCGAGAAAATTGTGTTTTATTGGCGCTTCAGTTAGGGCGGTCGGACTAAACTCCACCCACTTCCTTTCCGGTAAGATAAACAATTTATCAAAACGTATCTTTGATCAATTTATGAAATACTTTCTCCGCTCACAAATTTAAGAAAATGCTCCAGCAATCTTTATTTACATTACAAATTTAACAACGGAAAAAAGTGAGCGGAGTTTGAGTCCGACCGCCCGGAGAACAGTGCCGAAAAGGACGACTTTCTCGGTAACTTGACAAACTACAGCCAAACAACAAGGGGGTCAAGCAAAATACATTGGTAGATAGGCGAGTGTCCAGACCTGTTCTTCTACGACCGTGGTTTTAACATTGCAGTATAGCGTCGTACTAGAAGTCCTCCTAGCAGCTCCGAAACGAGTTTGCTCCTTGTAGATCCATTTACGCAATGTTAAAACAACCCCAGAGTGCCAGTGGCGCCAATTAGTCATAACGGGGTCAATTTTCAACTCCAGTGTCCAGACCTGTTCCTCTATGGCCGTGATACTGACTGTCTGGAAAACTACTGTGTTTTGTCTCATCATTGTGTCGCATGTTAACTTAGGTTTCTTATTTGATTTTTCTTATGTCATTTACTATCCGTTTTATTCCTTGTTTTATTCGACTCTATTCCATTTTTGGAATTTCATGTGTATGTATCCTGTTGACTAAAGCATACTCTGCTTATTTATGTTTATTTTTTGTCTTATTTTTAGTTTTCCTTTGACATTTATTTTGCAATGGAGTATGTCCACGCAAATAAATACAGTAATGCGGTTAAACACGCCAACAAAATTAACTTGACAATATGCAGAGTTGTACAGCCTTTATATTTTTTTGTGAACAGACTCAAACATTATCTGCACATTTATTATAAACTTAGCTCAAGGTTGCTGCCTTTTTATGGATACTGAACTCGATAAAATAACACTTACAACAGCATTTCTGTCATTATGTTATAGTATCGGCTGTGTTTTAAAACTTGAAGCCGAAGATGTTAACTCTTCCATTCCGCCACTAACAAACACAACATTTAACCAAACTTTTAAAATAACACACACAATATGTAATGAAGGCTGAGATAAAACATCAACCATTTCCCACTCCAAATTATCATCACGCAAAATAACCAGTGTTGTCCGCAGGCCAAATTTGCCGGGAGCTCCACCCGGCTAGTTTTCTCTATCACCCAGCTAAGAAACAGATATTCCCTTCAATACCATCAAGCTTCTTCCACGATCCACTCGGCTGGTCTTATAAACCACCCAGCTCTAAACCTTTGCTGGGGAGATCACAGATAACTTTATTAATATGAAATTATTTTAGGCTGTTTACATTCATTTACCTGTCATTATTTATTACAAGAAGCAAATTAAAAAACTAAGTAGCTGCTTGTTTTCCCATCATGAACTTATGAACAGTAATGTATTTTTTACAACTGAATGGCTAAGATTTGCAGATGCATAGTTATTATACAGTACTTACCTCATTTGGTAAGAAAAGGAGCTTGGTGATGGCAGAGTCATGATTGGCGTGTTGACCATAAAACTCCACTCCTGGTTTGCCGAACCTAAGTCACAGAGTCAAGGATGTTACGCAGTGTCGATGACACAATTACAAAACCACGACTACCCCAGCCAGCAAGAGACAAACAGAACCCTCCTAGATGTCTCTGACCGAGATGTGCCCACCTCGCAGCTTTGTCCCATAGCCGATATTTATTCTTCCCAACAAACAAGAGGCTTCAGAATATGCTACAACGCGGCACAAAGGTAAACTCCTTTCCACACGACTTCAAGTACATTTGGATAGTTCTGCTGCCATATGATGCTTCATAAATTTGCAGATATTTATTAGAACTGTAGTAACTCAACCACAATAAAATATTTTCTTTTCCACTGGCAGCCACATGCTCCCTGAATATATTTAAATATGTAAGTATTATTTTTTTAATTACCACCCAAAAATTTAAAAATTAAAATTAGGGCAGATACATTGACTTTGGCATTCCGCGCATAAGCAGCGAATGACAATTTTTAGCTTTCTGCACCGAGAAGATTTAACATGTAAAATTACATCCATTGGTTTCTAACTTACAGAAGTGAGTAGCAAATTAACTCTAATTTATATTGAAGTCCAAATAAAAATAATATTGTATTAAGTTTAATGAGGTTACACCTAGCTCCCCCACCCAGGTCAGTGAAGATGGAGATTTCTTATCTCATGCCCAGAGAGCCAGGCATCACAAGCAGCTTATGGAACAAGTGGAGTGCAAGCAAGAATGAGACATGACACATTTGTCTGCATGTGTGTGGATCTGCGTACGTGTATCTGTGACCATGCATGTGTGTGCGAAAGTACGGGGAGGTTCGAGGATGAACTAGCAACAGTCGCTACATTCAAGGATACACTTTGATGGCTCCGGAAGCTGTTCCCAGCGCCATGAGGTGCAGCGACGGGTCCCAGGCCAGAGCTGTCGGCTTGTTTGGGAAGCCATGCTGTACTGTCTGCAAACATAAGTACGGCACCATGACAACTACACTAGCACAACTATTAACTTATAATCAGTGATATTATTGATTTATTTAAAACTGCTTGAACACATCAGAGTGTAGACTGTCAGTAAAAAATTTATGAAAACACAAAATTATCAAAATTATACTGTATGTAAATAAAAAGACACAACCAAAAATTAGACCTAACAAACCCACGAAATGAGTTTCAACAAGCATATCTGTAAGAAACTAATAAGGCAGTAAAACCATATAACTTACCCACACATAAAAAACTAATTCACACACACAAGTGCACAGAGAGTACAAAGGCAATGAGCATATTTATAAACTTTAATTCAATGCGTACATTATCAGAGTTGTTAATTCCTTTATTGTGCAATAAGCAAATTTGTTGGTTGCATTTCTTAACCATGTTTATAATAAAGCAACCTGTATTTTCAAAATCACAGAAGCATAGTATGAAGTGTTTCTTTTTGTACATAAATAATGGAGATACGTGGCAATTTTTTCTTTAGAAGAACGGACATTTTGGAAGCTGACATCTGCTGCCGTCTTCAAGTGAAGTAAAAGCAGTGAAAAGTCGATCTTTAGAAAACCAATGTGTTCTTTCGTGTCTTCATCGTTGTGTCGTCTAGTCTGTCATCTGTGACGTCGTCGGTATCCTGTCTTGTGTCCATTATTGTCTTCGTCCCAGTTTGTCTGTGTTTGCCTTAATTGTGGTGTCCTGAGTTTTACAGATTATTTTGTTTTATATTTTGACTTATATTTTTGAATGAATATTTTATTTTCCTTTACTTGTTGTTGACTAATTTCTTATGGGATATATCATGGCATGTTTTGGTTTATGGATGTGTTGACTACAGTCAAACTGGACTTTTTTTCCAATTTGTTTCATTTTTTGTCTGTTTCCTTTTTCTTGACCTCATTCTAATATTTCTGGGAGGACATAATTTTGCAATGCACATGTCCACAAAAGTACAGTACCTTAACTTCACCTTAGTAAAAACAGGCTTGACCCAACCCAAAATCATCTTGCTAAACCTATCCCAAAAACTTAACCTTTACTAAACAAAACCCAAATCAAAATGCACCAATATTCACTAACACTATGGTATGGAAATCTGAAAGAACTAAGCCAACTAAATATTATAACAGAAAAAATTGTGGAAACTAGGCATAATGTAGCAATTCTGTAGACTTACAAACATGTATGCTATAGTAATTTTTATTAATATTACTCTCAAAACTTTAAATTTTTTGCTAAAAATGGTTTAAAACTTTTTAGCACTGTTCTTAAAGCACTAAGCATTGGAACGAAGGTAATAAAAAATGAAAATAATGCATGCAATTAAGAACTCATAATATGTTTTAACCTGCAGTGTGACTTTTCTAAACCAATAGGATAGCAAATGTTTGAAATGCGGCCGACTGAGTTGAAAGTGACTTGGGATCAAGTTATTGATCTCGTGGCACACCTCTGTGTACTTGACTTATCACCAGTTCCCAGGCAACCATATTTCAGAACCACACTTATCACACGACGCCCGCATTAAATGTACATACACCAAAGACAACAGAGATATGCTATCATTTTTATCAAACCCGTCTCTCACACAGTCAACTGGCAATAAGCCTACATTCTGCACATTTTCACTTACATCAGAAAATATTTCACGATTAAGACCCTTTAAATGGCCTAGTAAGTTGGTATGCAAGTACTTCCTGTTTGTTTCTTGATGTTTTTTACATAACCATCCTCGCATACAAAATACTAATTCATGATTTACACGAATCAACCATTTGATTTGGCCAGTAATTATGATATGAACAGATATCAAGACTTTTTCTATCTTCCTCGCTGGTAGCCATTTCAACATAAAAATGGGACAAACCAAATTAACACTGGATTACCACAGTACAGAAACTGATTTTGTGCTTCCAACAAAAACAAAATTTTAGTAAAACTTGTAACAGTAACCTTACTAGCAACTGGAAGTCTACAAAGGTGCTTCGCCATCCACCTACCCTGATGTGCTTGAAGACTTTGTGACACTGTGGCTGCCTGCTACAAACATTAAATATGCTACAGTTTGTTGGAAAACGCTTCCTCCTTACTAAACTGTTCCACATGCATGATGTGTACTAATAACGTATATAAAAAAGGAACACTTCAGATGAGTAGGCCTACAGAACATCACTGTCAAGACATCACAATGTCAAAAACACTGTTTTAAAGTCCCCCCCCCCCCCAACATTGTTAAAAAAACATTCTTCTTAAATTAGCACACTCAAAATGAACTAACTGGAAGTATGTGAAACTCAGATTTTGCAATTCATTATACTTTGCAAAAGATTATGTACTAATAAAATTAAGTGCAGTAATTACTAAGAACAGTTTGATGAAAAGTTAATATACCAGTTGAGAGCTTGTATCACAGTGGTGATGCTACATTATATACGCTTGTCAATATAGCGCTTAGTATTCACTTGGTCCTGCGCCATGAAACTGCACGCAGCGCACTTCGATCACATGTAAGTGTGATCAGTGACATGAGGTGATTGTTCTAATCTAGCGCTGGTACTGTTTATGCAATAATCTACACATATGTCACATATCTTTCATACCATCATGGTACACTACAGTGACATTAACTTTTCTAAACATAAAAAATATATGAATTGATGCAGCATTTTATTAACATTACTTCTCACACATATAGCACTGATCCCAAGCCACTTATTTCTCCAGTATATGTGCATAAAATATGCCACATTGTTCTTCCTTGATAGAGACATTAATTTAAAGACTCACTCTAATGACTATGTATACATATATATAATGGTCTGCAGTTTGACCTATATACAGTACTTCAGAGGCGTATTCCTCAGAACACTAGGGGCTACGCAGCTCCAATAATGAGCTACAAGAACAAATGTGCAGGGAATACACATGCAGTGGAGAAACCTGTCCACGTATGTGAAGACAAGAGACACGCACATACACACGCGGCTGGCAAAGTGCTCCGTTAAACCACAAGCAGACCACAGCACTGGGAGGCCGACATGACCACTCAGTCAGTGTTTGTGAAAATGGGCGTCGTGCAGTGGTGGAGCATCGTATCTGAACAGTCGGGAATCTTGACCAGACACACGTGCCTAATCAACTATGCACGGTTGTTACCTTCAATGCTTCTTGATGCAACACATTGTAGCCCACATACAGGTTGACGATGCACATTATGAGCAGCTGGTATTATAAGCCACTACACATTCTAATAGTCACATTTAAGAGCCCTATACAGCAGGCGCTAGATGCTGCGTTTGAGGTATGGCGGGTAATAAGAGCTAGACTGGCTCGTGTGTCGATAACCATATCGCCTCTATGCGCAGGGTGCGATTAACAGCGTACAGTGTTTTGGTTGTTGTCTTTTCCTGTGAGACTTTAAGCAGCGAGCTTACATTTTTATTTTATGATTTTGGTTGGTATTTTTAATTTTTGACGTGACCGCTGTCTGAAAACACAATTTTTAGCCATTTTGAGTTGCCCGGAAACCATGTTTATAAGCATGATATGTAGAAAAAATATATAGAGAAGCATAGTATTAAATATGTTTTCTTTTCGTAGACATAGATATAGTCCATCTCATGTAAGAATTCCATTTTTTGACAGTTGTACTGGCATAATTTTATAGTTGTTTCCATGAAATAAGCAGTGTTTTCCACTGCCATTAAGTGATATTTGAACAAACACACTCAAGTGGCTCTCAAACTGTGAAGTTTATAAAAAATTAAAAGTATTTTCCTGTAGAGATTTGCACACATGCTAATCCTTTGAACTGTCAAAAAAAAGAATTCTTACGCGAGACAGACTATATTTAACACACAATTAGAAGTATTTCTTAAACATTTCTCCTGATCTGCAGGATAGTTCACGCACCAGCAGTATAGGACTCTGCAAGGATACATGTGTTTACTTTCACATTTGTCCTTGTAACTCAGGAACTGAGCTGCGTATCTCACTTTTTAATAATATTTCTTATTCCATATGCTCCGAGATACATGCCCCCAAAGTATGTCAGTCAAACCGTGAACACCCTACGTGTGTGAACTTTATCGTTACTAAACTTACTGCTGTTAATAATGTGATATAAATAAGTTTCCTACTCACAAGACTAAAAGAAAGTCTTTAAACGTAACTTGGGTCTCGAATAATAAGAACTAGGCAGGCCTAATTCAGTAAAGGTGAAATATCACATTATGAGCACAAGATAAGATTAATACAATAAACAACAGCAGACCAAACACACACGACCTTGTGCTCAGTCACAAATACAGAGTTTTCCAACATAAGCGTGTGGAAACAGAACTGAAAATATTCACACCACAAATAATTTGGAGGCTAGAAGAGTGGGGCCAGCATAAATAGCTACAGTATGCCTAACACAAACACACATGTCCTGATGTATTACTGATATTGCTTACATTGCATTGATGGACCAATGTTATGGTGCACAATAAATGGAGCTCTACGGAAGCTGATGGCTGGCGTATGTAATGCAGCATCGCCTCTACGCACAAGCTTACTCTGCAGAGCAGTGCTTTACAACTAATCTCTTTCTTATGCAACTTCATGTGGCGACTGACCAATTAATTTGTGTGAAGTAAGGTGTTAAAGTTCTGTTTCTATCGTAGTGCTTTTAGCTTCAGGTTGGTGTTTTCCTACATGCTGTAGTTTGGTAAAAAAAAAAGAAGGGGGAAAAAATGGTTTTCAGTCATTTTTAAGGGCCCGGAAATCTGGTTTTAATAAGAGTGTTAAAACTTTTAACTACTAGCAAAACAGACTGAAGTGGTGTTTTTTCATGGCATACAAGTGCAATTTTTTAAGTATGCTGTTTCAGCAAAAAATAAATAATCATTTACATACAAAAAATGTATAACACACGCTATCATATTTACGAAATGGACTAAAAATTTTAATTAGATATTTTTTGCTGTGAAAATAATTGTAAATACAAAACTAAAAATGTGGGGAAAAAATAGTGAGTAGTGTAGAGAATAGCCGTCATTGAGATATAATCACGCAACAGTTCAGTCTGCAGTACAATGGAATTATTAGTGACTTTATTGAACTATTCATGCATCAACGTGTTACAGTTGCGCCACCTCGCTCTGTGCAAACATCTATTGATGATTTCACATGGAATGACTCCGCCAATAAACTAATTATGATACTGTTATCTCTTATCTTCTCAAACATACCATGTAAAGATGGATTCAATACTATTTAGTAAATGTTTGAGAATTCTGTGATAAGGAACCAGAGAGCTAAAACCAGGTTACATGACCATTGCTAACAGTTTTGGAAAGAAATGTCATAACTAAGTTTATTGTAATTTTTCCACAGCAACACATTTGTGAAATATTTGCTGAATGAATCAGCCAGTCCTGATAGATTTCTAAACAGATAAATAAATTCTTAGATGAATGTCTCATCCCTAACTGTTGAAATCTGACAGTGTCTGTTTTCAAGAAAGGAAGGGAAGGGAAGCGAGGCAAGATGGGTGGAGGGAAGGGGAGGATAGTCACAGTAGATTAGATATGAAGCTTATCTCAGGCCCGAGGGTTTTGTTCTGATGCGAGGAGCAGAGAGCACATGTTAGACCAGCTCATTGTGAAGGAAGGATTGAACCTCCGTACACTGCGAGATATGTGTTTTCTAGTGAACTGAACAGTTACATAAAAACTGCCACAAATTATACTAACTGCTGTCATGCTACTTATTGTATACTGCAAATATGTAAAGTATAGCAGTATAGTACTATCAGTATAGCATAGTTCATTGCATCCACAAGATATTTTTGTGTACATTTCTGCACAAAGATATTGGACAAGTCATGTGAACAAAATACAATTGATTTGAAAATGTTACACACAATACTGTACAGCATAACCTACTTTAAACATAAAAAAGAACTACTGGTATTAAAACTTAAATTCAACTTTACCTAAAAAAAAAATAGTACTATTTAAGAAATTGTAAACTATTGCTTCCAGAATTTCCCACACATTACGTATTTTGGTAACTCTTACTTGATGTCTGTAGTGTGCCAACCTGGCAACTAATGACAAAAAAAATGCAAAACTTAAGAATGTAATTACTCAAAACATATGCACCACCCATTTGTTTTTATTACAAAAGGACCACAAGAATAAAAGTTAACATATTATCTATGTTTAATCAAGTACGTTATCCTACATTTCGAATTTCACAAATTAATACACAGTGAAAATTTTCCACAAAAAGCATTTCAGAGTTCAGCCATAACGACGGTACTATTCTTGATGTCCGTACCAGTGTAGTCCATATACTAGCACGTTTCTTATTGCCTTCAGCATGTAAACTAACATCAAATGAGGACTTGTCAATGTATAGAGATACAATAAATGCCACACACTGTAAAAGTTGGGATCACATTTATCATTTTTCCACAATGTTACGGATCATACAAAACAGCATAGGTAGTCTATAGTATATAGTGGCAGACGTGTGTAAAATGCTGAACGTACATTATGCCATCCCTTACTCCTCACTCAGTATGAAACATAGCCCAGTCATTTCAGCTCAAAATTTGCCATTTGAAAAAAAAATTCATACAAGCAGAGGGAATAAGTACACATGTAGTTGACTGAACAACAAACTCAAGTCCCCAAAAATTAACCTTGCGACACGGCCGCCTTCTTTGACAATGACTACCAATATCTGATTTTTATGTTTATTTCAGAAACAGTACCCCATATCAAAAAAATCTGTGTACAAAAAATTTTCGGCACACAATTTATTTTAAAAAGTGTTCCTAGGTACTCTTTGCTATCTCTAGCCATTTTGTTTTAAAACTGATTTGAACACTTAAAAGATACATTAAAGCACTGAATGTAGACAATTTTTCCAATCTTCTACGTCCTAAATGAGTGCTCAGATTTAAAAAATGGTCCGCAGTCATATGTCATATTGTTAAATGTTTGAGAGCACACTTATTAAATCCATTATCAATGTGATATAACCCTAGAATACAAGTTTTAAGTATTTTCTTTTCAAAGTGATTTATATTTTCACTGAAAATTTAAAACTGAAAAAGTACTTAACAAGGAAGTGAAATGAATTGACACACACACCCAGTTAATTGCCTCCTAAATATCATACTTAAGTAATATTGGAAAATGGTGGGGAATAACTACTCTCGTGCATGTGCTTTATGAACTGTAGTTGTTATTAAAAAAAAAAGTTCTGTTTGAACATTAAAGTTACTAAAAATTTATGGCGTATATTTATTCAAAGGCTTCTATGAACTTTTTTTACATTAAATTTTTAAAAAATGTAATCACCGAAGGAAAATTCCTCTGACTCGTTTAATTAGCAGTCTAGAATGATATCACATTGATAATGGATTTAATACGTGTGCTCCCAAACATTTAACAATACGACAAATGACTGCGTACCTTTTTTAAAATCTAAGTACTCATTTAGGACGTACTATGATTGGAAAAAATTGTCTACATTCAGTACTTCAGTGTATTTTATAAATTATTAAATCACTTTTGCGACAAAATGGCAACAGACATCAAAAAACACATCAAAACCTTTTTAAAGAAATTGAATGCTGAACATTTTTGTAAAGAGACTTTTTTGGTAGGGGATACTGTTTCTGAAATAAACCAATTTATGGCCACCATTTTCCAAGATGGTGGACGTGCCACAAGGATAATTTTTGGGGACTTTTAGTTTCTTGTTCAGTCAACTACACGTGTACCTATTTCTTTGCTTGTACAAATATTATCTTCAAGTATGTATTCTGAAACGACTGGACTATCAATAATCTGGCTGCCATGAACAATTAGTGCGTACAACATGCTGACTTCACTCCACAATTACCTTCGTCATAGTTCTTCCCTTCCCGGTAATCATCTTGACATTAAAATTATTTAAATACATTCTTACAAGTATGGGATGATAATACGTGTAACATTTGTAAATGCTCAAAAATCAATATTTTTTTTTAACGTAGATACCTCACAGTACTGATTGATAATTACTAAATAATGGTAGTTTTTTTATAAATGGTCATACAAACTTGGAAAAATAAACATCACAATGGAGGTTTCACAACAAAAGAAGACATCTTGCTTGCAAAGAAACAACTTTTTAGGGAAATGTAGCAGCAGAGTGGTGTATAATTGCAATGCATGTACTCTCTCCCAACGAGACCACTAAATTCAAAAATTATTAACGTAATTCTTGATAATCGGTTCAGAACTTCTGTAATCAATGCTCTTAAAAACACAGTTCCAAATACATTTAAATATGCATATATTATCAGATATTGTAGGTAGGCCTACACATAACAAAAATTCTGGCAAAGTTTTAAAAAAAAATGTGGTTATTTAAAACAACTGAAAAAACTTAATACCAATGAAAGTGATCAAGCTGAAAAAATATTCTACTGACAGTTAAAAGTTTTTCTTACACCATTGCAACGTGTAAAAATATTTTTTTCTGAAGAAATTTTCTTTAAAAAGTATTACAAAATGTATGTAAAAAAAATACTGGACCAATATATCAGCCTCTAGTATTTTCGCACAAGCAACAAACACCAATATTGCAGCTCTTGAAACAAATAAGGGTATAATTTGTTTAATTTTTATCTGTCATAATGAACACATAACATATGCCTAACTAATTGTCCCTTTGCGACTTCGCACGTGTGTACTATAGAAAAGAATAACTTTTAATTACATATTAATTGATGGTGTTACTATATTCTCTGTATATCTTTATAACAACAAATACAAACAGCTTTATCCAGTCCACTTCACTGAGCGTACTTTAATTGCAGAATATCTTTGTTATTAATTCATCTTTATTTCTCTATAAAATAGCTGCCCGGCTGCAGCTTTGCCCACGTGAAATTATGTAATGTAAACAGTAACTCTGGATAAAATGTGTGATGAAGGCATTTAACAGCTAGCGAACTCGATAACAGTGAATTATAAATTGTCTTAGCTCAGTGTAAAGAGCTTGCGCAATATGCTCGTATGATGTCATAGTAATACCCATCTCATAGTCTTGCACGGGATACGAACCCGTAACCCCACCCCTTCCACACCACAAACTTTATACAATACCTGAGTGAATACTTAAAGGCAGGCCGTGATAATTCTTTCGTATGTACAGACTACAGTCCAAAGAGGTTTTATTTATTAGTAGATTGACAAAAAGAAACAACTGTTAAATTATTTATCCGTGATCATTCTCTTTTATCGGGAGATTGTAACATTTTACTGCTTTTCACATTATTGATTTTCGAATTTCATAAAATCCTGAATTTGATTTGTAGATATTTACATAAGCTTCATTTTTATGAAAAAACCATCTCGATATCTCAAAACGGGTATAAGCGGTATAGTTGATTATTTGAAAACACATTCAATTTTTTTAACAGCTTTCAAAGACGCATTTCGAAAAATCCTGAAATTTCTTTTTGGTATTTACGTAAGATTTATTTTAAAACCAAAATCATTTAAATATTTCCACTTGTTTAGGAGACAAGTGGGATTAAATTAAAAACATTCTTCTACGACGAATTTCGAAAAATTCTAAAAATACTTTTTAGATATTTACTTAAGCATCATTCAAAAGAAAAAAATTACTTCGCTATCAGAAATGGTTTAAGAGAAATCACGGATTAATGAAGAACACATATTACAGCTTTTCAACCCCTTAATTTTAGAATTTCACAAAATCGAAAAATTCACAAATATGCATTTGTTTGGGCAACATTTTGAAGTTAAAAAAATATGATAGCTTTACCGGTTAATGAGATACCAGAGATTTTTTTTAAATACATTTCACCCCTTTTCACCCCCTTAATTATCAAATTTCGAAAAATCCATTCATAGTGGGTGCCTATGAAGCAAGCGGAAGCTTCCCTCAAAATTTAATGGCTCTAGGTCCGGCGGTTTGGCTGTGCGTTGATGAGTGTGTGTGTGTGTGTGTGTGTGTCAGTCAGGACTCTTCATTTTATATATTAAGATGAATACAATCAAAGTCTTCAACTACAATTCTCCGAGATTTCGTAGTTTTCATTTGCTTTTAATTAGTTTTGAGAGGACCTTCATTTTCAAAAAGACAGCACCCAACGAGCTCTGAAAACAAATGTTCTACATTGGCTATTATTTGAAAAAGGAAGAAATGATGGCTGATATTACATCATGTACAGATCAAAATATTAACAAAATAAACCAATCTTCGCTGGTGAAACTAGCCCTAAATGTGGTAAGTTATTCCTCTCCGCTGATAATGCTAATGACCCTGCTACACTAGCACGATAATCTGTCAGTTGGTATCCAGTCGTTGCCAATCTCCACATCCGACTGGAGAATGTGACCATGATGCCAGAGTCGCAGTCATGTTGTCAGAGGAGTTAGCTAACTTTCACTGACAACCCACTGACTTTAGATCCACAGATGGCCACCACAGTGTTTAGATCAGCCATATATAATTGCCATGAATATTACAAAATATTAAAGACTTGTGATGATGAACAATAACTAACAAAAATTATAACACGGCTAATTACTATTTCAAGTAATAAAAGGCGTCAACAAACTCAAGACCATCCTCAACTGTGGCCACAAAATACTTTCATCTTCACCGCTTACACACAACCTGTTCTCCAAACCCCCAAGACTGGTTTTCAGACGGCCTCCAAACCCCCGCAACAAGCTGGTGCACTTCAAACTACAACCAAGCCATATTCCAGCACAATCACCACACCCAGAGGTTCCCATCCCTGCAATAGCCCTTGCTGCAGCAGCTGTGCAATACATCAGCCCTCCACATCCTTTCATAGCACGCTCACTAATCACACATACCCAATTCAGGGCAATAACAGCTGCGGCTTGAAAAACCTCATATACCAACTACAGTGCACACAGTATTATGCTGAATATATTGCCTCACCACAAACACACTAACACAGAGGATGAATGGCCACAGGGCTGATACCAAACAAGCAATAGTCAGTTCCAGTCTAAACCTTCAGGATGAACCAGTTGCTGCACATGCAGCCTCCCACTGTTACAACACCAGAGTGGGGAGAGCCTTACCACCTTCACACAAATATATATATATTAGTTTAAAGGAATACAGACCACTGTATAACATTAGGAAATATGAACAACTAACATTCAAATTAAAATGTTCTATTTTGAGTGCACCACCACAATTTATATTGAACTTATTTTTAAAATATCTACAGCATCCATCATAACAAGATTTTGCTCTAACAAAAGACAAACCGTGAATGCTCTGCTGTCTATTAGGTACTAGAAGAAAGTTGAATTTACATACACCCTATACACGACTTAAAATAGTCCAGAAAGGCATTCTGTGCGCCACTATTGATATATTTAACATTTTACCACTCAATATGCATGAATTACATGCTACCAATTTTAATAAATTTTAAAAAGGAATTAAAATTATATATTTTATCTAATGCATATTATTCTATTAAAGAATTTACTGATGCGTGTAATTGTCATTATAAATAAGGTTGTAGTTATGTTATACTAAAATGTCTGTCTCACGAAAGAATTCAATTTTTTTGACAGTTTTGAAGGCTGTCGTGTGTACTAATTTCTGCAGGAAATTACTTAATTTCTGCAGGAAATTACTTTTAATTTTGATAATTTGCACAGTTTGAGACCCAGATAACTGTGTTTGAGCAAAAGTTACTTGTGGCAGAGGAAAACACTGCTTATTTCACGGAAACAACTCAAAAAATAAAAGTGGAATTCTTATACGAGGCAGACTATAATTATTTTTGTATTAAGGCCTTGTTACGGAGTTTTGCAGTGATTTCAAAAATATTTTTTTATTGCTACCTAATACTCATATCAAAATTTCGCTGCACAGTTTTGATACTTATACGTTATAATTTGTAGCTGAATTTTTTTTGTAGAATTATACTTAACGATTTTTTAGATTTCATTACCCAAAGTAGGCCTACCACGGTTTTTTGTCATGAAAATAAGCAAAAAGGAAGGAAATAATTTTTTTGCTGACGAATGGTAAATTATTTTAAAAAACGCATCCAGTATTGTGCATTGTGTGACTGCACATTGACTCAAATTTTTTCAAAACTTTTGGTTAAAAAATATTTGAGTTATTGGCACCAGTCTGAAAAAAACTCTAAACTTATATTAACTTTACTAAGGACAGACTCTACAGCCACATGGTATACACCACTTGAACTGGCTTTATTGAGTGAATAAGAAAAATTAAAAAAATAAAATTAAAAAACTACAGAAAGTAACCTACAACAGCAGGGCAACGAGATTCATTACTGCACACGACACAGGTAAGAGCAATGCCGTTCCAATGATAATCTCGTCTCAGGGCCTCAAATGTCCTCTATTTACACATTTCTGACAATACTTATCACAATGATTCAATTAAAATCGTTGCTGACTCAGAATAACGTAATTTACCATCTGTGTGGTTACGGCTTTAATTAAAAATCAAAATTACATGTTAACACCATTCCCAGCATTTCTTCAGTTTAACCACTGCACCTTACACGAACTGTTCTGGTTCAACATTTAATTTCCGCTACTATACGATACAACTGAATTGCTCTGTCTTACTGTATGATAAGTACAAAACTTGCTTCCTCTCCCACGTTGGCCTTCTCACGTTGCTGGTGCAATATTGGCCTGCCCCTTCAGCTAGCAGAGACAAAGAAGTTCGCACTTGCCATTCGTAGAGATGGTACTAAAAGCGCACCAGCTCTGAGTCCCTGGAGTGTATACATGTTTCATCCTGAATGTCGTACGCTACAGGAGCACTGTAGCAAAGAGTGCTAATTTACGACATTACTGTGGGTAGTATGTACATCTACATGCTATCAGTGTTGTATTATTAAACTTACAGCTGGCACGTAGACAGTATCGTGCCCTCTATTAAACTTACAGCTGGCACGTAGACAGTATCGTGCCCTCTATTAAACTTACAGCTGGCACGTAGACAGTATCGTGCCCTCTATTAAACTTACAGCTGGCACGTAGACAGTATCGTACCCTCTAT
>PNEQ01002179.1:134466-150979 GCA_003012365.1 Medauroidea extradentata | reverse complement strand
AGCCTGTCATTAATAAAAGGAACTAACTCCAGGAATCAATAATCAGCATTAAAAGGAACTAAGTCCATGGACTTAGTTCTTTTTAACAAAGCCTGCAAAAACGCATATACCCGTTTTATATGTATGGAAAGTAGGGACTAAGTTCCTTTTAACATCAATCGATCCGGCGAACCCGAAAATCTGCATTACCATTACAAACAATTTTTTGTACAATATGGACTTAGTGCGTTTTTACAATGACCGATTCAATTATACAACCTGAGAAAATTTATTTTCTTTTTGTTTTTTGTATTATGGCAACAAATAGCCTACATAAGTTTTAAATACCGAAGTGATTTTTGGCGTATATTTGATACATAAAGTTAAGTTTCAGACCAGGAGGACACTGAGGATTCGAGAAATGAGAAATGTGTTAATTCATCCTGTGAAAATAAATTATATATATATATATATGTGTGTGTGTGTGTGTGTGTGTGTGTGTGTGTAGGGACCCCTGATTTCCCCGAAAATAATTTTGCCCCAGTTTGTTTCAGTGCCTTATACGTCCACATGTCTGATTTACGGCTATTGGTCGCGTGTCTTAGTTAATAAACGTATCTGACTTGACAGCGCCAATAAGAAAAGGTAACTGTGACACAACACACAGCGGGTAGAAGACTAAGACATGTGACAGTTCAAACATCTAACCAATCAGCAGGAAGCACAGCCGCAGATGTGTAAGTAAGAAACTTGCTGTAATATTCATATCGTGCAGGGATGCCTAGTTACAAGCATTGTACTGACACAGTTTTCAATACACTTGTCATTGCTGCGACAATCCTGATTCATGCCAGAACTTCAGCATCTATTCCGCACGTCCATTTATCTTAGCGCAAATTACTCCAGATTCTACAGGAAATTCCGGTTCCAGATCAAACTTTCCGTCGTAATTTGTGCAGTCCCTTTGTTATGTAAAAACCAACACACGCTGCGTAAAATTGAAACAGCACGTGCGAGTCACAGTGGATTCATACAACTTGAACTTCATTTGAGAGCTTCAAATATGTTTAGTGCCAAGCAGTTTTGCTCTGTTTATGTGGACGTTCGTTATTCGTGTAGCCTGTATGTTAGGTGAGACACGAAACTTCACTGTTCTATACGATGTGGAGCAGTGGTAGAACACTAGCCTTGCTTCCGGAGGAACAGATTACATTCCCTGCTCCGATCATCATCATCTCTGCTTTCTAGGGTCGACAAGTGCCCCCTTATCATCTGCACTTCTACCCAGGCCCAGTGCTGCTTGAGGGTACGTAAATACCGAAACATATAAATATCGAAGAACAGACATTGAAGCAGTGGTGACTCTAGGGTTGTTGGCAGGGAGGACACAAGTTGCAGAGAACTGTACAGTGTTGACGCTACAGCCACTGTGTATGCAGGTGCCGCTTATTGCTGACTGCTCACAACACAATAAGTAGACAGTAGATATTACATGTTAATTGGTATACGGTGGTGTGTTCACACTAGTCTACAGTTCGCTGCAACTTGTACCCTCCCTGGCAACTACCCTCGAGCCACCACTGACACGCTGGTATGTATGTGCAGCTTATTACTGACTGCTCACAACACAATAAGTAAACAGTACGTATTTCATGATCATCGGTATACGGCGGTGTGTTCACAGGAGTGTATAGTTCTCTGCAACTTCCTCCCTCCCTGCCAACAACCCTCGAGCCGCCACTGCTTCGAAGACAGTAAAAATTGCGAATTTTTTGCTTCCAAATTATTTTCAGACCACTGAAGTATGTTACGCCTTACGTGCTGGGGCCGGCAGTTATCAGGAAAAGTTCTTGCAACACTTTGTTTCAGTGTCTTATGTGCACATCTGCAGCTCAGCTTCGTGGTAGTTGTAGCATAGCATTGTGTACAGGCATCATATACTTGACTGCCAATCAGGACACAGTTACCGTGACATCACACGTCTGTGATTAGCGTGTACAAGTTTAAGACACTGAGAGTAAAACCATCGCATCTCTGACCACGTAGCAGATATGCTGATATTCACACATGACATTGAACAAGTTGATGCACAAATATTTTCTCTAAAATCTGGTGTGCCCACACACACAATTATTCTCCTTAGAATCTTTTTATGCAATGACTGGAACTAAAGATATTTACCTAAAGGCCTGCATAAACTTCTTAAATTATTATTTCAAATAATATTTCTTTTATTGCTCATCTAGTAAGAAAGAACAGGCCTATACGAGCTGAAAGGTGTTATGAAATACGTAGGCTAATAAAAATTGAAATTTTAATAAATTCGTAACGAACTGAAAATTGTGTGTATTTATTTAGAGAGAAACTACAATTGAAAGACATGAAGGTTAGTGCAGCTTGCCACGTAACGGAATGGAAAGATGACTGGCGGCATGGTGAAGTTAGGCTGGAAGCTGACAAGCAAGATAAATCACTGTCTCTTATAATTGTGTACGCAGGAGCAGAGTGTGTTAGATAAAACTTCCCCGAGTGTGACGAGCAGGGGAGGAAAATCAATGTTTAATCAAAGTGGTGGTGCTGGTCACGGCAAGGCTCTGATTGGCTGGAGTCAGCGTAGCGGCTACGCCCCGCGCAGTGTTGCCATGACGACGAGACTTTAATATATCCACCCCTACGACCAACTAGACCAGTGCCGACATTACCGCGCACCAACCAAGGCAGGAAACATGACAGTGCGCACAATACTGGCAACATGCCGTTATTTCCCTGCGGCACGTTACTGTTCAAGGCCGGCCCGCACACTCCATCACTGTCATTTGTCACAGCTACTCGCCTCTATGACAATCCTTGTTTTTTATTTTACTTCTCACTCATTATTACGCGTATGAAATAGTTTAAAACAACTAGATTCCGTGCGCTGTCGTGTCAACATCTAAATATTACTGGTTTGCAAACTTTAACAGCAATAAAAATAATAAAAACTAATTTAAATTTGGCAAATACGTAGAGCCACACGGCCATCGATGTGGCAACCCTGTCTAGAAGGGTGGTTTCATAGAGGTTACAGCTGCCCAAGGACAATGTTTTACCCTGGTGCAGCGATAGGTGAGGCAAGACTAATAAATGTAAGAAAGTATCTGTCATTGGATAGCACAAAGCTCATGTCATATGGCTAGGAGCCGGAAAATTCCGCGGATTGAATGACCTTCGCGCTAGAATGCACTGCCCTGTGCATATTCAAGCCCCGACCATTTGTTTACTAGCTGTTATTCAGTATACCAGTGAACAATGAACGAATAGACGGGGCTTGAATATGCATAGGACAATGGATTCTAACATACACGTCATTGAATCGGCGAAATGTTCCGACCTCTACATAGGCTATGACTAGAGCCACGATTTCATGGCGAAAAGATTTTTGCAACATTTGGTTTCGATGCGTCATGTGCACACCTGCAGCTCTGCTACATCGTCTGTGGTTGGATGATTTTACTCACACTTGCCGTGGCAAATTATAGACGTACAGACTACAATAATCTTATTCTGATTGGTGCAGTAAAATGAGAAACGTGTCTGAACAAAGACACGCTGCCAATAATCTTGAAACAGAACTGCCGATGTGCACGTGAGTCACTGAAACAAAGTGGGGCAAAAATCTTTTCGCGGCAAAATCGTGGCCCTAGCTATGACTCTTGTTAGCATCGTCGCCCGGCCTTCTGCTACACAGACTACGTGCCTAATACAATCTTACCTTAGTACAACATATAGGCATAGTTCAATGCAACAAGCTAGTGCCGAATGTAGTCATTTTGCCATTGTTTGCGTTTCGTAGGAGCAAACGCTCCCATATTTAACCTGTCCACTCACAAGCCGATGACATCAGCTCTTCACGCTAATTGGTGTGAAGAAAGTTGACACGTTTACATAACTCACTTAAGATATATTTACTACGTTACAGTGTTTCTAACTGTATTTTGTCGCAATACTTTTTTGCGAAATTCCACTGCCGTTAATTAAGACATTATTTCCGCGAATAAAAATGTAAGTATGACCAGCTCTAAATATTACAATTATGGAGTTAAAATTTAGGAATCTACGTTAAGTAATTTACTTGTCAATGAGTAAAATTTTAAGAAAACTCTTTAAACTAACAGTGTTTTAGGCTATATGAAATTTCCTTAGACAATAGTGCCCTATTGCGGTGCGTAATTATCGAAAATTATTGTATTATTTTCTCATTAAATTTATGTGAAATATTAGTTCTAAAACAGCGTAATACTTAAGACCAATATTTACAGTGTTCCTCAGTGAGACAAAATCATTTGCGAAATTTCACGTAAAATAATTTAAGTTTGAAATAATTAGCTGTAATATTTATTCTCGCAGAAATAATTCAATTGATATGAATTCCCCATTACTATTCCGCGGCTGGAAAAGTTGCAGGAAAATCTCTCGGCTTATAATAATCTTACTATAATATATATAAATAGTTCCTATATTTTATACAATGTTTGAAAACATTAAAAATACAACATATTAAAAATACTTCAAAATTCGATTGGTTTTCTCCCGAAATGATAAATACATTTCCAGGCGAGAAGTAGTCACAGCACAGAACAAGTAGTAATACAGACGTAGACGTGAAATGACGTGACGTCTAAGTTAATACGTGCGCACTTCGTTGCTTATTGGCTACCCGAGGCTGTTGATACATGTTATTTCAGGTTTCCTATTGGTCTGGCTGCCGGCTAGCAGGGCAGACATCTTACGCTGATTGGCGGCAGACGTTTCTGTCATGTAGGTTGCCAGCGAAGCCGTGTTGCTGACGTGAGTGACTAAGTTCGCATTCCTGGCTGCTATTTCTCTTTTGTATTGATTCACTTACTATAAGATATATTTTAATATTTTCCAGAGTCTCCCAGACTGATAATTAGTTAAACTATAGCTTCAATGCTTTTATTTTTTCCGTGTAGTCTAATATATCCAGTTTATCCGTCTTTCCTATTTATTTCATAAATGTTAATATATTAATATTCTGTACTTCAACCACAATTTTGTAATATTATGTCTCAATTCAATAATAATCAGGAATAATTTATGTTCTAGATAGAATTATTCATGTTTATTGTAGCTTGATGTTTTATTTTCTTCTCTCAATATTCTTTTCTAAATGAGTTTTTAATGTTCTGCTGTCTTTGGTTTTATTTTTTTCAGTGGTTAAGTGTACGACAATGTGGTTACACCAACGAGCTATATAGTAAACATGGAGGGGCGGAAACAGCAATCTCCAAGGCTCTGAGGTGAAGCCCAATTGAACGGGGTAATTTGACTCTAGATAAAATGGCGGACTCTTATTTCAGGTCGAGAGACGAGAGCGATTATGTTTAGCGGGACTATAGTGGAACTATAAAGTAACGGATTTTATGCGAACATAATGACGAATTTTTAACATAATGTTGGCCACACTGCTGTTCGCCATGTTTATGTTTACTATATAGCTCGTTGGGTTACAACTTAACTTGACCACTGTAAAAAATAGCAGCAAATAAATAAATATTCTGCGGTCACAGCTAGGGATCCGTGGTTTTAACGAAAATACTTCTGCAGCAATATCAACGCTTTACATACGCACGTGCAGCTATGATTCTTGGTTATTGATTGGTTGTTTATAATTCTCATAGTCTCGCCAGTCACGTGTGGCGCCGCAGTTATCTTATTCTGGATGACACAAAAGACGCCTCTACACAAGACACGCTGCCAATAACCATGACGCACAGCTGCAGATATAAACGTAAGACATTTAAACAAAGGGATGTAAAATATTTTCGCAAAAACTACCAGCTCTACCTAACGCACTTTATTGCCATGTAAATTATCTTATTGGTAGGGACTGGAAAATTTCGCGAATTCAACGACCTGTAAGGCTAGAATCCATTGTACTATACATTCTCAAGCCCCGTCTATTCGTTCATTGTCTGCTGTTCTACTGAGTAGCAGCTAGTTGACTAATAGTCGGGGCTTGAGTATATATAGTACAGTGGATTATAGCCTGCAGGCAATTGAATTAGCGAAATTTTCCAGTCCCTCCTTATTGGTGTGAGTTATATATTTCGTGTTTTGGCAAGTCTGTGTTCAAAATCTATAGCTAGGAATCTGACAATTTCGTGGATTCATTGGTATGTAGGGTAGTCTCCAAGAATATCTGTGTACACAAGGAGACATCATTTGTTCATTGGCTGCTTGATGACCCAGTGATGCCACATTACTGTTTCTGCATTTACTTTCTTCTTTATTATTGGCTGAATGCCCTTCAGGATTAATAAGTCAAAGCCCTGTTGTCAATGTCACACGCACTTAAAAGTTGTTTGAATGTTTCCTTGTACTTTGGAGAAATTAATTAATTGTACAGGTCTATAATTACAAGATAGACTGTATATGAAGTGAAAGTAATAGATGTGATGTCTACATGTTGAACAGTATTCTATAAAGTATGTTAGCTGTTGAACAGGTGTAAGGGAGTCGTTGTTTGAGAAATGTCGTACACGTACCAAACGTATAGGCGTCAGAGTGTTGAGGGCGATAGTAATTCACGTACAGAATATAGAATAACCTCTGCTCACAAGCATTATTTAATAGTCTGGTATGCAACGATATTATTTTTCCGAGTATTTGTAGCAACATTAAATGTCGTGGTTCGTTGAATAGTTTTCCACCGTGCCCTACTTGTACATGAATTCTCAGCGAGTTGTTCAAACACTAAAGTAGTTTATTAAGCAGACTAAGGGAACTCTGTGTTCAGGTGCATACGCTGTAAACTAGTTGAGATTAAGTTAAGCATAGACACACTTACGTGCAGTAAAAATGCAACTGTAAAATCCGTAAGGGCCTCGCCTACCACGAGTTTAAAATGCGTTGCAGCGTGTTCGTAAATACGTTTTTTACGTAACTATTCCACGTATATCCATTGTGTCAATGTACGAAAAGAAAATACACTTCAAATGATGACGGAAGGGTAGATTCAAGCATCATTCCTTTACGCCAAAAATGAAATTACCCAAACACGTGCTAACAGAGTAAAAACATACCCGAGTAAAACCTGTGGGTTAATTAGTCACGAGCTTTTAAGTGATAACAGATGTGTACTAAGCTTTTACATGATATTGGTGACTTTACCGTTGTACTTTTAACTATCGGCTACAAGCTATCTGTGCGGCACATCACATTGTCGGCACTGTAAGACGTCGAACGTACATATAACAGATTGCTTACTGGTAAGCCAAGTTGTGTTATTTAAATGTATATTTATTTGCTACATTATAATTATGTCTTCCGGTCAGCAATAGGCATACGTAGAGTACACGGGGTAAATATTGAGGGAGGTCTGTCAGGGCATGTACCATCTTATCATTTACCTGCAGTTAATTAGGGAAACACTGCACGATGTTTTGTTACCATAATGAATTGTGCGAGTCACTTACGTTTGCCATGAAATCAGTAAGTAACGTACGTTGTCGTGTACGAGATGAATGCTGTACAACAAATGTAATGGTAGACAGTTTTATTTCGGTAGGTTAGGGAGTATACACTTGTGCATGTGCAGGGAAGTTATTATTTTCCTCTAGCAGTGTTCGGTGCTTCAATGATCTGAGAACTTGCAATGATTATCGTTGAAGAGAGGCCTGAAAAATTCGATTGTATTTTGTTCACAAGCTAGGAATCCAGCTACTGTAAGTTCACGTCACTTTCACAATCAGCCCTCAACTCTCTTGACACCCTGGAAGACGCTAGCCAATAATAATGAAGACTGATATCACTGTGTCAGCGAGCAGCCAATGAATAATCGTTGTTTGCTTGAGTCAGTGCATCCTTGAATTTATTCGGCCTCTAACATGTTACTACTGAATCTAAGTTCTAAATATTTATCCTCGCATAGCACTGGAAACAATTTTCTTGGTGAAACCTGTTTTCGGAGATTCGTAAACAAATAAATGTGTGCCTCTGCTATGAACCAGACATAACGGTTGAGCAGATCACTCATGTGTGGAGTGCACAGAGGCGTTGAGAAAATATAACTTGGGCTGACCTTGAAGAAAAAAACCCGCGCGACAACTACTTGTTACCACAAATAAAACTGAACCGCGCGGAAAATATGCTAGCTTGTTGCCCGCAAGCGTTTATTTCCACGAGTGGCAAAACATGAACTCGTTTGCCGGATAATTGCGCCATGGCTGCCGACACAGAGCGTGCAAGGTACATGGGTAGAGTTTTGCGAGTTTGTTCCACGTCAGGTTATGTTACAAGAACCTCTGCTGCAGTTACCAGTTCCCGAAACTTCGCGTATGTTGTCCTCTGTGTGATACACGTTGTGTTGTCTTGTCTGCAAACATTTCCGTCGCTGTATTCATTTGTATCGTCCTCGTCTTCGACCAGTATTGTCGCCTTTTCCAGGCGCTCTGTTTGGACTTTGACTCTTTGATTTGTGCTTTTAGTAACTGTGAGATTTATGCGAGTCAGCAACATTCACAAGCAACAGCATAGTTTCCAAGAAGTTCTTCAGTTTATCGTACACTTCCATCGCAAAACTCACTACATGTTCACGTAAACTACACTGCCAATCCTGTGACTGGACGACGGCTGTTTTACGACTGCAAGCCAGTAATAAATAAGAGCATTGTTCTTGCAGATATTAGGTTCTGCCCACTTTGGGACACGAAGGACATCGCTGCTTGAATCACATGTAGGCTACATTCCACTTTACAACGTAGACTTCAGTCTTCACACGAGTTGTTTATCGTCTTCTGAACAGCTGTTACAAGTAACAGGCAGGCAAGTGATGGGTTTACGTTTCCTTGCAACATTGTTATTGGCTACTGTAGTGGGAGTTTGATGTGATCTTTGGCATGCACAATTTTTGTCTCGAACTTACCCTCAGACTTATTCACGAATTTTTGCCATCTCTTATTGGATAATTTGCAATGGTCAGTGCGTGCCTGTAAATGTTAGAAGGCTGTTAGGTAACTAAGTCACGCAAACTTACCACAACTAACTGTCTAGTCTACTTCTAGAAAATATCGCGAAGTTTGCACGTCTCTAATTATTTGTAATTTCGGAGAAGCTTGGATCATTTTTGAAATGTTGAGTTGACCGAAAATGAATGAGTATTTAATTAATTATACGTATAACATCTTAGCTGAGTTTAAATAATTCTGCGTTATTGGTGATTCATCTTAGTATCAAGTACAATGACGCTAAGATGGTTCGATTAGGAGTCAAAAAATGCAGAACGATCAAATACTTACATTGAAACTAAGTTAAATAATTATTTTAATACTGTATATATACATATATATGTGTGTATATATAGTATTTTTTTTTCAACGTTAGTTTAGTAAGTATGTTTTATTTGGTTTTATATTACAACATTTTGCTCACATACTTTCAACTTGTTAATTATTATTCGAAAGGTTTTTCAATCTCATCCCTGTAAAGCATTTACCATATTGCTATTAATTATTGTTTAGTTGTAAATGTTTTATTTTCGCGTAATTAGCTTAAGGCGACGTAACAAAGGACTCCTAATTTCGCGAAAGTAGTTTGCACCGTGTTATTTCAATGTCTTACGTCCACACCAACATCTCTGTTTAATGGTCAATAGTTGACTGTTTTTAACTTTCAGCGTCTTTTATTCTACCCACTAACGGCAGACGTGTGTGTCGCAATAGTCTTGTTATAATTGGCTCAGATAATAAAGTGACGCTTCTACACAAGACGCGCTAACAATAACCACGAGGCAGAAATACAGATGTGCACATAAGGCATTGAAACAAAGTGGCGTGTTCAGTAAAATCAGAACATATGAACATGTCTGGTACGTGCCTCACTACATTTTCCCTGAGTGCGATGTACCTCTCTCGATATCATGTCGTCTTGAAAAGCGCAACCTCTCTTCTAAGTACATTTTGACTTCTCTCTTGTCGACGTGTATGGCCACTTTTTATGAAAGACTTGTCTCAGTTTAAGCTCTGACTGCATTTTATAGTGCGGCAAGCTATACGAGTTGAATGACCTGGTCGCATTGTACTCAGGTTTACGCAGGATAAAATCTAAGCGCCTCGTTCTACAACACAGAAAAAACGGTTTTATGGTGACTGAAAAATGTTTTGTCAATATGGACATCACGATATATTTTTGCAGTGTTTACAAGATTTTTGGTAGTCGCTTCAAAACTTTATTGGGGACAGCAAAAAATTGTATTAGTCACCACAAAAAAATTTGGTAAGGTCCGTAATGACAAAACATTTTGTAGTGACTAGTAAGTATTTTTTTTCTGTGAAGTTAAGAACGCATGTCCTGTTATTTAATGCTCGTTTTGTTTTGTTACTTACCTAAGAAATTCAAAATTCCACCTTTTGTATGCACCTACACGTCATACCGAAATCGCTTTCCAAGAGTCAAATAATTACACAGCGATCATAACACCTCTGAAGACACGAACGTGCAACGCAATATAGGTTACTACTGCATCCATTTAAATTTATATATTTTCCTTCAAGTTTGCAGTGTTTCCGCTTGTTCTCTCCCAATTAATACCGGGTAATTCCAGTGTATCGCTTAGTAAAAATATTTACTCAATTATCCTATTCGCCAAATGAAAACCGATCCGATTCGCCTGATCGACTGTCTGTGTCTAGTGACGAAACTAGAAGAGGTTGTTATTGACTACGCTGGTCAGGAGAATGTTACTGCGACACCACACGTCTGTGAAAAGCGAGTATGACATGAAGACACTGAGAGTTCAAAACACACAATTTGCTGATCATGAAACTGGTGCAATAATCTTTGTGCGAAATGCAGGTATTCCTAGTTATGAAACGTTATACTGTGTATAACTGTGTGCACGTTTAACTGTGCTTCTATGTTAGTATTCCTACTATTCGTCTGTGAAATAAATACTGACAATAGGAAAACTGTGAAATACCTAAACTTGTACTATCTCATCGTAACAACACAGTGAAGGACGGAACAGTATACGAGCGTGTAGACTGACATACACTTGTACTACACTGGCGTGGTTACGCTTTTAGTAGCTAGATAGAAACACTGGCTACATTCCGTTCTGTTTAACAAACACACGACTGACCGACCCGATTCAGTCGTTGGCTAGATTCACGTATCATTACGGTACGAAAGCCAAGGAAAATTATTCAACAAGTTGGAATGGGATGTGCAAATACAATACTATAGCTGGGTATATGTGCAAGTACTCTATGAAGTATGTATATTGTACACGCCTGCGTATCTATTTATTTTGCAAGATTTAAATAAAGTTATTTGTAAATACACACAATATTTCAACTGTTATGTTACAAAACCATTTCGGTAACAAGGTCTCAAAGAATTTATCGAAGAAATTTAAATAGAGACGAGAAAATTACGCGATATTATTTGATGCCAGACTTCACTTGACCGTTCTGTACGTACCAGAACACAATCTATAGTTTTGTTGGCCACGGTTATTCATGTGAACTTATTTATGCGTGTCAGAGTCGTTACATGATATTGCTTCATCTACTGAGTATATCATAGTTACTGGCCTACAGTGCCACGAGAGACGTCTAACTTGAGTACAGCAACTTGCAATTTAGTCTGCTGCCAGAAAATAACTGAATTTCGCATTTGTCTGCGTATGAAATCGTTTACGTGTTAACTAGTTCAATAAACTAGCGGTTTAACGCACACAGTAGTTAACATCTAGGTATTACAGCAAATAACAACTCAATGAATAGTAAAATTATTGACGCTACTATTGCTTAATCAATTAAACATATTATTCGGAGTAAGCTCTTATATACACTAAATGTTGTGAAATATGAAACTCGTGGTTGATATTGTTCAAACACAGACAAAGGATATATACGTATGTAGATGAAATATAAGCTCGTGCCAAAACACCTGCGCACAACTTGCTCCTCTTACTAATATTATAACGGTCCACGGAATCACAGACTAGATAGTAATACAGACGTGAAACGAAGTGGCTGCGCTTTTGATACGGGCGAACTTCACAGCTTATTGGCTGCCCGAGTTTGTTAGTACAAGTCCCGTGTATGTATGGCTCCTGCATGTTACTGCAGGTTTCCTATTGGCTCGGCTACCAGCCAGCAGGGCAGCCAACTTACGCTGACTGACCGTAGGCTTATCCGCCATGTTACTGGCCAGGGAAGCCATGTTGCTGGCGTGTGTGACTAGTCCGCTGTCCTATCGGCAATTTCACCTCTGTATTCCTAAATATTCTGCGACGGAATCTTGTAAACATAATTGAGAATAAATTACACCTAAAAATCACGTACACTAAAGTAACCAAGTATCAGTATACGTATAGTAAGCGAGTTTTGGTGGAAAGTATTTTGCAACAACATGTTTCATTGCCTGAGTGACATTTGAAGCTTTGCTTCACGGTAATTGGCAGTGTGTAGAGTGCAGATGGTCTCTCGTTTGACTGCACCAATCATAGCAGGGCTATTGCGATACCACACGTCTGTTATTTGTGGGTAGAACGCCAAGACACGAGACAGTTGAAATATTCTATCACTAGGGCTATACGAAAAATTCGCGAGTTCAATGACATGCGCCTAAAATGAAATGTCCTATGCATACTCAATCCCCGTATATTCGTCCATTGTTTGCTGTCTGAATGAGTAGCAGGTAATGGACAAATGGTAGGGCTTCGGTATACACAGGATAACTAGGGCCCGGTAGTTTTCGCGAAAAGATTTTTGCAGCGTTTTGTTTCAGTGCCACACGTGCGCACCTGCATCTCTGCTTTGTGGTCAGTGATTGGATGCCGTAACACCCAGTGTCTTGAGGTTAAACCCGCAAATCACAGACGTGATGTGTCACAGTTATCTGTGTACTGATTGGCACAGTCAAATGAATAATAACTCTACACAAAAACACTCTGCCAATAATCACGTTGTTGAGTTGCAGTTGTACACGTAAGACACTGAAACAAGGTGGGGCAAAA
Source organism: Medauroidea extradentata (assembly GCA_003012365.1). Lineage (NCBI taxonomy): Eukaryota > Metazoa > Arthropoda > Insecta > Phasmatodea > Phasmatidae > Medauroidea > Medauroidea extradentata. The sequence continues at coordinate 137,976 of PNEQ01002179.1, read as the reverse complement.
ATATTTTCGCGAAAATTACCGGGCCCTAAGGATAACTACACGGGATAACGGATTCTAGCATGTTGGTCGTTGAACTCGCGATATATTGCCAGTTCTACCAATCACTGGCCACGAAGCAGAGTTGCAGCTGTACATGAAGCATTGATACAAACTCGTATAAAATACTTGACACAAAACATCGCTGGCCGTGACAGTTTATCAGACACATCATTCCTGAAGTCAACAGCAAGTTTGCTAGGAAAGAACGGCCCATAACTTGCTTCCTCGTCAAGTGTGCAAGTGTAAGAATAAACTTGATGACTATACTAAACACAAGCTGTGCAGTCTACACTTGAACCCGACATATTTCCTGTTCTTCACTGTAGGGGAAGCACAGTCAACTCACAGGCAGAACGTGAAATTCGTGGTAAGCCCCGCATAAGAGGAAAGTGGAAAGCCCGCAATATTACAAGGAAACTGTACATATTTTACCACTAATTTCCTTGACGTTAAGGAAAATAGTTCGAAACCGCGTGATTTCGCGTTATATTTTACAACCAAATTTGTCCCCAAACAAATATTCGCTGCACTCTTGGAAATAGAAAAACACTGAGAAACTTAGTTTTATGGTTGACTGGTTGTTTTGGCGGAAAGTGTTTTGTCCGAACTTGATTCAAAGCCATACCTGCACATATACAACTTTGCTACATTGTTTGTGATTGGATGTTTATAACTCTCAGCATATAAAATATCTACAAGCTAATCACAGAGTGTGGTGTGGCCTTAACCTTATTCTTATTGGCGTAGTCTAACATAAGACGCCTCTGTACAAAGACACGCTTCTAGTAACCACGAAATAGAACTGCTGATATGCACGTAAAGCATTGGAACAAAGACGTGTAAAAATATTGATACGAGAACTACTGACCCAAAGCTATGGGAAAATAATAAGTACAACATATTAGCTCGACATGTGTAACGTTAGAGCTTTCTTGAGCAGTTTAACAAACATAATAAATACTCATTTTGTTTCACTTGCACAATTACCATTTTTTTATTTCCAAAAAACACAAATTAAGCTAGGAACAAAGTATTGGTTACGGTTTCGTGACCTATTTAATTTACGGTACGTGATATTTACAGTAAATCTCCACCATCATCAGTGCGGCACTGCGGAATAAACCGGACACTCGTGTACGAAGTGTTGCCTACACACTAGGCTGTGTTTCATCACGCCAAAATTTGACGTGCGTTTTGCACGAAAACTATGCGTCCTAGACAGTCGATACAAGAGGGCCTTTTTTATTACTAAGTTCACATTTCCCAACAATTCTTTCTTAAATGTTGGATTTTCGAGACGATAAAATAGTTGTCAGCAATTTAAGGGAGGCCATCCATTTTATTTTCGCAAGGGTAGAAGGTATCAACTAACGTTTACTGTTTGTTTGTCGGCCTTATTGTTTTGAAGTAATATCCTTAGTTTTGTCAGTTTACGTCGATCACTGTTCGGTTTATAGATAAATCAAAGTTTTAAAATTTGATTTTCAAATGTGAATTACTCCTTTAATATCACGCTTACGTAATAAGTGTCAAGCACATATCCTGCTTTATTTTTTACAAGGAATCACCTGCCGGAGTTTGTCGGTGTTTTTGTGAACATCCTGTACAGATGTTGAGGTATCTTATAACAGAAGATAGAGACTAAGCAGTGAGAAAGGTTAGTGTGCATTTATGTTACTGTTTCCGAGACGGTACATTGGCAGCGTGAAGTAGTAATAATGTAGGTTGTGTTGCATGTTACATTGATGTTGAAGTATCTTGTAACATAAGGAAGAGACTTAGCAGTGAGATAGGTTAGTCTGCATGTTCGTTGCAGTTTCCTCAACAGTACCTTGGCAGTGTGAAAAAGCAATATTGTAGGTTGTGATGTTTATTATATAGTTGTTAAAGTATCTTATATCATAAGATAGAGACTTAGAAATGATGTAGGTTAGTCTGCATGTTTGTTTCAGTTTCCTCGACGGTACCTTGGCAGCGTGAAGTAGGTTGTGATGCATGTTATGTAGTTGTTGAAGTATCTTATAACAGAAGACTGAGACTTAGCAGTGAGATAGGTTAGACTGCCTGTTTGTTGCCCAGAGCTCGGCACTGTTAAGTATCACAAAGACATATGACTCAACATCGAATAATGCGTTGCTTGTCCTGGCTGGAGTGTTGCCTGTGGATCTGCTGGCCAGAGAAAGAGGATTATTGGCCGAACAACGCCGACGGCAAAGAAGGACGACATCATTATTAGATAAGAAAATGGCTAGAGAACAAACCTTGCTAAGGTGGCAGTCAACTTGGAAATCTTCTTAAAAGGGGACAGTTACATTCGAGCTTTTCCTGAAGTGGAAGACAGGTGAAGCGAAACTGGATAACAGTAAACCACTACAGTGCACAACTCATGACAGGACATGGCAACTTCAAGGCTAAGTTGTACTGCATGAAATTGGTGGATTCACCTTTGTGTGATGTTTGTGGGACAGACGACACGATGGAGCACGTAGTATTAGAATGCCCAAAGACCAAAGACATCAGAGAGGAATTCAAGGCACAACTACAAGACTACGGGATAGTTAATGTAGGCCTGAAATCTATACTGGCAAACAAAGAAGAGTAGTGAAACAGCTTTGCTACAAAGATTGGGAAACGACTCGAAGATTTCGACCAGTAGCTAAGACAACTGGAGCAGGAGTGAAAGGCAGTTAAGATGCTAGAAAGATTAGGTTCCGATCACCCATAAGGTGCCGCCTGGGTAAAGGCATAATTAAAACTGGGTCTGGACGAACACTGATTGGCGAGGAGGGCAAGTTTTAAATGGATTACCGGCAGAAAGCCGTTTTTAGTAATTATGCTAGCACAGTCACAAAATTATCAAGAGGAGTCGCAAGAAAAGAAGAGGATTTGTGCCTTGCATTGATTCACACGTCCGAGTACAGTTTCAATGCGGGTGGAAGGAAGGCGTGCTGGCCTTCGGGCCTAAAACTTGCATGTTTGTTGCAGTTTCCTCAACAGTACTTTGGCAGTGTGAAGTAGCAATATTGTCGGTTGTGATGTTTGTTATATAGTTGTTGAAGTATCTTATATCATATGATAGAGACTTAGCAGTGTGATAGGTTAGTCTGCATGTTTGTTACAGTTTCCTCGTCGGTACCTTGGCAGCGTGAAGTAGGCTGTGATGCATGTTATATCGTTTTTGAAGTATCTTATATCATAAGATAGAGACTTAGCAGTGTGATAAGTTAGTCTGCATGTTTGTTACAGTTCCCTCGTCGGTACCTTGGCAGCGTGAAGTAGGCTGTGATGCATGTTATATAGTGTTGAAGTATCTTATATCATAAGATAGAGACTTAGCAGTGTGATATGTTAGTCTGCATGTTTGTTACAGTTTCCTCGTCGGTACCTTGGCAGCGTGAAGTAGGCTGTGATGCATGTTATATAGTGTTGAAGTATCTTATATCATAAGATAGAGACTTAGCAGTGTGATAG
>PNEQ01002179.1:65261-134366 GCA_003012365.1 Medauroidea extradentata | reverse complement strand
TGTAGGTTAGTCTGCATGTTTGTTACAGTTCCCTCGTCGGTACCTTGGCAGCGTGAAGTAGACTGTGATGCATGTTATATAGTTTTTGAAGTATCTTATTTCATACCATAGAGACTTAGCAGTGTGGTAGGTTAGTCTGCATGTTTGTTACAGTTTCTTCGTCGGTACCTTGGCAGCGTGAAGTAGACTGTGATGCATGTTATATAGATGCTGAAGTATCTTATATCATAAGATAGAGACTTACCAGTGAGATAGGTTTGTCTGCATGTTTGTTTCTGTTTCCTCGACGGTACCTCGGCAGTGTGAAGTAGGTTGAGATGCATGTTATATAGTTGTTGAAGTATCTTACAACAGAAGATAGAGACTTAGCACTGAGATAGGTTAGTCTGCATGTTTGTTACAGTTTCCTCGACGGTACCTTGGCAGCGGGACGCAAGGAAATGACTGGACGGTGACCTTGTGTGCCACGAGGTCAGGTTACCTTGGCCAGCTCGCATGCCAGCCGACCACCCACCACCTCGCCCTCCCCCCACCATATAAGAGAGTAGATCGTGTCACGTTACAGAAGCGGAGCTCTTATAGCACGAGCCTGACCGGCCACATGGCGAGGTAGTCTCTCTTGTGTTTGTGTTTGAGAAACATCATCCAGGTTTGTTTCTGTATCTGCTGAGAGAAAGCTAACGGGCGAAATTGCCTTATGCTTCAGGAATAATATCGCCCCTATGCTCGGAGCATTAAATAAGGCTTGCAAAGATTTTCGAGCGTTTTCATTGTTGACGACGTTAGATTTCAAGCTTCTGTACAAGTTACTTGCCTTCGCGACTGGATAGCTGTTGATGAAACTCTTCCTTGAGCACTGTGAACCAATAGCACACATGTATGAGCACACTCACAAACTGCCGCGCTATCTTATCACATGTACAACTATCCACTCACTGCAGCAGCAGACAATATACAAGTTTCTGAGGACATAGTGTACACAGGACTGTGCAGTCTAGCCGGCATGTCGAGAGAACGGCTCGAAATTTCCGTGTCTCTCTTTACTTAGGGACTTTTGAAGGTAACCCTGTTATTATATTTGTCGAAAGTATGGCGTTACGTTCAACGAATTGTTTTATATTTTCCTTTAACGAAATAGATTATATTTTTCCAAACAGAGTAGTCTCAAACGGCCACCTGTAGAATTTCTGATAGACCCCAAAGCACGTTTCTAATAGAAGTGACGTAGTTCGTAAACATACAAGCAGAGTTGCAATTGTGCTGTCCGTTGATACAAAGGTAATAGCAATTATTTCAGCAGACAGACATACATGAGATACTGCGTGTTACGCCACATCACACGTCATGCACGAGGCGCTCCTCTTACCTAAGCAAAGTCCTCCAGGTGAACAATAACCCCACTTGTACGTCTTGTAATTAGAGGTGAAGAGACCAGTGCTGTACCTAGGAGATTCAACCTTACAGTCCGCGCGCTCCTACGCCAGAACGCTCACCTTGTCTTAGTGGTAACACCTCATTCTAAGCTCTAACACCATTGTAACATTTCGGAATATCGCCGACAAATGTTTATAAATTGTAGACATTTGTATCGTTTTGCTCTTCTCTCAAGAAATGTACAAAATAATTCTGTGTTGCATCACCTGATTTTCGCGAAAATATTTTTGTACCAACTATTTTCGATGCCTTCTGTATAATTATTTTCGACAGGGTGCCTTTATGCAGAAACGACTCGCATTTGACTGCGCCAATCAGAATATGATTTCTGCTCCACCACGTATATACGATTTTGCGGTTAGAACTTCAGGCCACTGAGAGTTGAAGCATAAAAACACTGACTATGAATAGGGACCCTGGCTTTACACGAAAAGAATTTTGCCCCAGTTTGTTTCAGTACCTTACGTGCACATCTGCAGTTGTGCTTCATGGTTGTTGGCAGCGTGGCTATACGAAGAGCCGGATATCATTTGTCTGAGCCAATTATATACAATAAAGTCTCTGCAACACCTCACGGCTGTGATTTGTCGGTAGAATCCCAAGGCTCGAGAGAGTTAAAATATCCAATCACTCACCACGAAGCAGAACTGTAGATGTACACGTAAGGCACTGAAACAAAGTGGGGCAACATTCTTTATGCGAATAACCAGGGTCACTAACCATAAACTATATCTGCAGATGTGCGCGCAAGGCATTGACATAAGGTGGTGGGAAAATAATTTCGCGAAAATGTGTCATTACTTATACATCTGTGAAATATATCAATCATCTGTAGATCTCACCAGCGAACCCCGTTTTTGAGAAAGTATTTTCCACGACAAGAGTGTTCGCAATAACTTACGTGAAGCGCCATAATTCTCATTCAGTTGTTTTCCACGTCTCTTCGTGGGATCTTTCTTATTTGACTAAGGCAATCAGATCACTGTTACTACAACATACAACGTCTGTGATTCGCTGAAGATACCCAGGAAACGTGACAGCTGTAATCTTCCAATACTTAAGCAGACATGGGCTTTAGTATTTTAAAATAGAACCAATTGTTTTCAAATGGCATGTGTACGTCCTACCTTAGTCGTTAAATATTGTAGATCACGTGGATGAGACATTCGCCGGTTACTTTGTCATTTTATAAAGTGATAAATAAAGTAAAGGTGTATTTCACACGCTTATAACTTTAGAAAGTTAGGTACCAAGATGGTCATGCTTAAACATGACCGCAAATACGCTTATTTTCCGCATTTCCAACGGCGAGAAGAGGGATGTAAAGATTAGTATAGAATTTGAAATGGGTATAAACACGAGTACCGTTATTTAGACTGATATTTGCAAGAACATCCTCACGTTGGTTGAGCAGTTTTTGAATAAATTCCTGTCAGCTTGAGCTGTACGCGACGCTCGGCGACCTGGGCTGCCGGACTAATCAATGTCAGAGATCGACTTATTTAACAACTCCAGTTTCGATACCAACAAGATGTTGTTCAAACGTTATTTTGATATTGCTTGGTTTCATTGTTAAACTACATATTTTCAGTCGACTTTACCGGAATAAAAAAAATTGTTATTATTGTTGACTTACACTGAAATATATTCAGTACCACACATTGTACGCGAAAAAAATGTCATCACAGGTTGTTTTAAATCTCTGTGGCTCGTTTCAGTACCGGTAACAGGACGGTTTGAACTGCTATGAGTTTTGGTGGCTTCTCTCAAAGTACAGCCGCTGATTACTGGCGTAAGGTAATTCTGGTTGGCCCAGTTAAGTGTCTAGTTTTGACACAAACATACGTCGCCAATCGTTACCAAATATTTTGCCGAAAAATGGGTACCTCTAAGCATAGGTTTAACCACTTATGTTGGGGAACATTTTCAAGTACATTCTGTGTTTGAATATCCTATTTTATTAAATTGGCTAAGTTTTCCATTCTCCAGCTCTTGGTCACATGTCTTTCATATGATGTATTCCTAATTGATTGCGGCAAGTGAGGTTATGTTTCCCAGATAATTAACAGCTGTAAAGATGGGCGGCACTGCACTTGGACGTGTAGCAATTAAAACTATTGAATGAAAACTAGCTAATGCAATTCCACTCGCAGATTGTCACGTTATCATTTAGCGAAAAATCGAAATTAAAGCCCTTAAGAAATGAAATAAATTTTTGCTGTAATTTTACATAAGATAAATTATTGCATAGACTTCAGTTGGGTGTAGAATACTTAGTTTAAATTTTACTTTGTTTAAGAAATGCAATTTTGTTCAAACTCAGATTCATTTGTTTAACAAGCCACATTAATGAAAGGTTGACTTTGATGTTCAGTTGAAACAGTTAATCAGTCGTAATATACGCTTAAATGTGAAACATATATCTGCAAAGAAAGCAATTGCTATAGTTACACTAATTAATTTAAAATGCCGATAAAATGTCTCACAGAAGACAAATCTTAGCGGGATGCTTTTCACCCGCAGGAGCCAATATGAAAAGGAAAGCCATGTTGGTAACGCTGGTACACACGTCAGTAGAACTGCTCCTAGGCTTGGAGAGATAAAATGGTACACAGTATCTAGTAGTAGTTAGCTGCAGGTATACGTAAACTAGAATGTCGCCAATTTATCTGGCAACAGCCTGAACTGGCAGAGCCACTCATATTTGCTGGAAAGAATTTTGCATCAACTTGTTTCAGTGTCTTATGTGCACATCTGCAGCTCTGCTTCGTGGTTTTTGGCAGCTTGTATTTGTGCAGAGACGTTTTGATTGAGCCAATCGGAACAACGTTACTGTGACAAAAAAATTGTAAAAGTTGTTCAGGATAAACTGAGCACTGATTGCAATTTACTGTGAGCTATTTTGCCTCCACCTTTACTTATTTAAGTACGGAAACTTCCATGTAAGTAGAAACTAGTGTAAACAACTCACAACTCACAAAACTTTACTTACATAGCCCCAATAAATGCATTTTTTTTTGTTATTTTAAGCGTTTTGAAGTGCTCACTTTATTGCGAACGACCTATAGAAACCCAATACTCCGAGAGTTACAATCACTTTCCATGAAGCAGAGCTTTCAAACAAGTTGCTGCAAATATTCTTCCCAACAACAAATCAGTACCTCTATATATAAAATTGCCTTCTTACCGTACAAACAGGTAGCACGTAAGATTGCAGTTGTCTAAGACATGTCAAAGCAGCCGTCATCGAATCAATTCACTATATGTACTTGGAGTTCAACAGGACTTAAAAATAATCTCCGAAACACACGTACCTCTGTCTATGAGACATTAATCCGTGAATATATAAATTTAAATTGGATACTGCAACTTAGAGTCAAACGAATCCCTCTCTGTTTCAGCTTTACAAATGAAGGGCATGGCGAAAGACTATGGTAACCCACATTGTTTAAATATTTAAGTTTCATTTATTAACACAATGGCAATCTCATCGCGTACATTCCGATATAAGATATTAAGTAATATGACCACAAATGGCAGCACAGTGCACTAATGTTTATATTGCAGGCCTCGCTTTCGTAGCTTATTACATAAATAAAATATATATGTATGTATGTATGTATGTATATATATATATATATATATATATATATATATATATATATATATATATATATATATTTGTATATTTATTATTGTGTAGGTGCTTTTTTTCATAAGGTTGCTTACTATAGTAACTAAAAACATAACGTCTAATCAACGATGATTCAAATTAAATGTATTTGTCAAATTATACCTTATCTTTACATATGCATAACTCAGTTGCGATACATTGTGGATTACCATTGTCTCTCCTCAAGCCATTCAAATACTGCAGATATTTTTCTAGATACAGCAGTCTAAAAGCTATTTATTGTCATTTAAAAGGAACCCAAATCGTTTTTCAAATATCAGTGCTTTTTTTTTAAATACTTAGAGGCCGGAAAATTTCGCGATTCAATTATCTGTATGTTAGAATCCATTGTCCTATGCATATTCAAGCCCCGTCTATTCGTTCATTGTTTGCTGTTATACTGAGTAACTGAGTAACAGCTAGTAAACAAATGGTCGGGGCTTGAATATGCACAGGGCAGTGCATTCTAGCGTGAATGTCATTCAATCCACGAAATTTTCCAGCCCCTATAAATACATTAACTCGCGGTTTGAAGTGTGTTTTCATTAAGAGACATGGGTGATGGGTGGAAGTAGAACAGTGTTACGTGAAAATACAGCAACGTGACACATTATCCTTGATTCATCAGGCGATGCTTTCTTTTAATAAGGCACATCTGAGTTTAGCTCAATTTGTTTGCGCCGTTTCGTTGCAACGCCCTACATGAATAACTACAACTCTGCTTTGTGTATTGTGATTAGAAGTTTTTAACTGTCAGTGTATTGGGAGTCCACATGCTAGTCTCTAGCGTCGTGAGTAATTTGCGTTGATTGCGATAGCAGACTAAACTGCAAGCTTATGTATGTTCGCTAGACGACTCTCATTGGTCGAGAGTGTCGTGGCCTGCTGCAGAGATAGTGTCAAGCCGGTAGTTCAAGGTCCTACGGTAAAGGGTTTACACACGTAACAGTCATCACTACAGCCCACGATTTTTGGTGAAAAGATTTCTGCAACAATTAGTTTCAGTGTCTCACGTGCACACCTGCAGCACTGCTTCGTGGTCAATGATTGGCTGTTTTTAGCTGTCAGCGTCTCGGGTTCGACCCGCAATTCACAAACGTGTGGTGACGCAGTAACCTAGCTCTGAACGGCTCAGTCAAATAAGTCTACAGGCAGTACGAGATACAATCAGCACTCAAAAACACCCTGCTAAAGTTTTATTCACAGCGAATTCGAATATTTCCGCGCGTAACGGCTCATGGCGGGAAATGTCTAACCTCTCTGAACACGTCACTTGATGTTTGCGCGTATCAGATAAATTGTACTGACAGTATGAATCGATACAGTTAAATAATCAAATTTTGTTAATTAATTAAAATACAATTTTGTCGATTTCGGATGATTTTGTGTCTGTACTGTTAAATATAAATGGAGCACATTATTGCGTACTTTTCGCTGCCAACCATGCAAGTTGTAAGGCAACTATAGATAATGTTCTATTATATGCAGTAACGGCTAGTAATATTTTTCGAAGGTTACATTATTAGTGCTCACTTTAGCCCGAATGACGTATACATAAAGACACGCTGATAATAACCATGAAGATGTGCACGCAAAGCATTGGAGAATAATGGAGAAAAAATCTTTTCACGAAAATCAGGGGTCCTTACTTCCGATATACGACATTGTTTCTTACAATAGGATCGTTATGACGCTATGTAAGTGCGAGCACGAGTGGAGTATAATGAAAGGCCCGTTGTGCCAGTTTACATCTGTCACTAACAACTGACATACACTCTAAAAAACAGTTTGTAAATTTGCCAAACGTACGCTTTGTAGCGATAAGAAAGTATGTATGGTAGAATTTTTTTCGAGCATCCATGGTAGCACTCCTAAACCTCTGTTATACATCAGTCAAATGCATACTGAAGTTACCAGACTTGTATTGTAACAAGTATAAAAGTTTGCATGTTTACCAGGCGGAAGTATGGTAACTGTCCCATACTGCGATTAGGTTAATTACTTCCTAAACATTTCAGGAAGTTTTTTTACAGTGTATGACAATCAATACAAGTGTGAGCCAGTCAGCTGAGGTCATGTCTGTGGGCTAATACGACTGCCGTCTCATAATTAGCTGTTAGTTTCGCGTGTACTCCTACAAACTGGATGACTGTTGTCTTTTACCTCGAGATACATGTGTTTCCTCAGTTGCTTCCATTACACATATCATTTTTAAAAACTTGTTCCTTACGGCTACTTTCATAACATGGCCACGGTCTTACAAGAATGCTTATGGTCACTGGAGTGAACTGTTGGTTTCTTTATTAAATTGTATCTTAAAACAACTGCCAATGTCATCAATACTTTAGTAATATACGTTACTATCTACAATTAAATTTCTTCATCTGTGACTTTATAGCAGATTTATTTGGTACCGTTGTCTACAAATATAACAAGTGAGTTGTAGAGGGAAAACTATACTCTTTGATAAGTCCCAAAGTAGTAACTACTTGTACGACAGTATGTAAATTTTTGTAAAACTGTCTCATTGCATTTTTGTTATGGGCTGTTGTATAGAGGAAGAAATGTTTCCTTGCTGCTCTGGCTGCTCAGACTGGCGCGAAACTTCAAACCAACCAAAATAATTTAAACAGTAGAACGGAAATGTAGAAATGTATGCAGTCTTAGAAATTTTGATTGCATGTAGTGCTTCAATCTTTTCGGTAACTATCATTGTCCTTTATTGGTTGCGTGTCTGTAAGCAAATGTGTCAGCGCCAATCAGAATTAAGGTAACTGCGAGAGCACAAATCTGTGACTTCCTGGTAGAACCGCAAGACGTGTGAGAACTGAAATCGTCCAATCCCTGACATAAACTTGAACTAAAATGTTTTGAAAAGAATCTCGTCTCGGTATATTTTCACGGAAATTAGCTGCCCATTGCTGTAAGTCAGGCGCGCACTCTTAGTTCTACAAACATAGTTCAGTTGACGCCTTATGCATAGGGCCCGGTAGTTTTCGCGAAAAGATTTTTGCATCACTTTGTTTCAGTGCCTTACGTGGGCACCTGCATCTCTGCTTTGTGGTCAGTGATTGGATGCCTTAACATACAACGCCTGGAGGTTAAACCCGTAAATCATAGACGTGCTGTGTCACAGTTATCAATGTACTGATTGGCACAGTCAAATGAATAATGACTCTGCACAAAAATATTCTGCCAATAATCATGAAGTTGAGGTGCAGGTGAGCATGTAAGTCACTGAAACAAAGTGGGGCAAAAATCATTTCGCGAAAACTATCGGGCCCTACTTATGCATGCATAGGACCATACATCTTGCGAAAAGAATTTTGCCCCAGTTTTTTTCAGTGACTTGCACATCTGCAAATTGTGTTCCATAATCAGTGAGTGATGTATTAACTCTCACGTGCCTTGAGACTCTACTCGCAAAAAGAAGTATGGTGTTGTAGTAACTTTATTGTGATTGGCATAGACAAATGAGAGACATCAAGTCAGAAAGACAACCTGCCATTAACCATGTACCAGAGCTGCAGATGTGTACATAAGGGGCTGAAAGAAAATGGTTCAAAATATTGATAGCCACAGACTGGCATATCCAGGTTCGACTTCTCTGTTGGCTAAGTTACTCAGTTGGACAGCAACCAATGAGCATAGCTGAGGCTTGAGAACACACATCACAGAAACGTCAAGACTAAACCAATGTGAAATCACGACATTTTCCTGTCCTTAGTGATAAAGAACGTTCATGCAAATTTTGTTACGTAATCAAAACTGTATCGTAAATGTATCCTTGCTGTGCCAAAATAATGAACATTATTCCTAGGCATGTTAGTATTTTGTGTTACGTGCAGCGTAATTAACAGTAACTTATTACTTTTACAAGTGGTTGGGAAAAATTTTACACCCGAAACATGTACAAAACAATTACTATGAACCTTTGTTTATTGAGTGGTTTCTAAAGTAGAGTCGGGATACTTTATGACATGTTCACTTCCTCAAACGACGATAACTGCACGTAGCTAGAAATAAACGTAGCTAAATTATGTTGTATTACGTAAGGAAGACGTCATTTCTTGCTGACATTATTTCTCCCAGTAAATGAATCATGATTAAGTTGATTTGGTCCTTATTTCCTAGAATGTTTATTACTGGTTCCCAGTTCTCCATTATGCATTAGATAAACGTCATCAAATAGCAAACTTAGCGGAAAATATACACTTGATTGGATAAGAGCTTTACACTCAATATAGTCTTATTTTTTCCTAATGTTACATGCGTACATGTGTACAAGGGTAGGAAAAAACTCGAAACATTTACACGATGATCGTGAAGGTAAAAATCAGACATTTTTTCTCACGGTGATCGACGCCGGACATGACAGAGCTTACTATCGCTTAGTTGCGCAATTAAGACGGGATTACTGAGATTCCCTATAAGGAAGCGTGTTTGAAGGTCACAGTTAATTTTGCTCGTGATTTCCATCGTTTTATGCTCATAATTCCTGCTGTTCCACGCATTAATTCTTCAACCACATCTCATTTCCATGCGAACTCTGTGAGGTAGACTCACACGTCCAATTTAGAATGAATTGTAAGTTCAAATGTAAGCCAATTTAATTTTTAGTACATGTATTTATACCACCACGTATACGTCATAATGGAGAATATTTTTACAAATAAAATTCGTATTGTGAGTTTTTAAATGTGTTATTATATTCTACAAATCAGTATTCCGATCACCAAATTTAGTCGCAAGCATTATTTTCATAACAGTAGACGATCAGAGACGCATTTTAACCAATGGAGAACTGTTTTGCTACATAACGTAAATATAATTCTTAATTAAAATCATTCGTAAGCTACAAAGTGTTAAATTATTGGTAGAGTCATGAAATATTTAGAGGCTTCGCGTAGGCTAGTTTCCAAGTATACATCTGTACTCAACAAAAAACAGTTATTTATTGAATGCTCACTGATACAGTGATATACGACATGACTAGCGACCCCTTATTTTTTTGTGACAAGACATTTACACCAGTTTGTTTCAATGCATTATGTGCATATCTGCAGTTATACTTCCTGGTCGGTGAACTCTCAGTATCTTGAAGATATTCCAGCAAATCACAGACTCGTGGCACAGAATATTTAGGGACGCAAGTGAAATAGCCAATAGGACGACAAACTCAGTCACACACGCCTGCAACATGGCTTCCCTGGCCGGCAACATGGCGGAAACGTCTGCTGCCAACAATCAGCGTGAGGTGGCTGCCCTGCTAGCAGGTAAACAGACCAATAGGAAACCTGTATTAACATACACGGGGCTGGTAATAATAACGTCGGGGGGGGGGGGCTATATGCTAAGCCGCGGAGTTCGCTCGCATCAAATGTGCCGCCTCGTCATTTCTTGTCTGTATAACTATTTATTCTGTGCTCGTGGTGTCGCAATTACTTTGTTCTGATTGACACATCCAATAAGTGACGTTTGTGCACAAATGCACGCTGTTAATAGCCATAAAGTAGACCTACACACGAGTGCTCAACATATTGAAATAAGATGCTTCCAAATCCTCTCAGACAATCAACAGTCCTTACATATGGTTGGACCTGCATTTAATTGCTTATTTATTATTGGCTGTGCGACCTACAAGATGAGTCAAATATGTTACGGACCAATCGCGAAACTGATACGAACTTAGCTTGGATTCAACATTGTGTTTAAAAGAAAACCTAATTTTTCGGTTTATAACTAAATGGGAGTGTTTGTGGGAGTGTATAAATACCATAATGTGTTTCTTTTTCACGACAATATGAATACGAACGAATGCGGGAATGAGTATTGAAAATTACACTAATAAAATTACTACTTTGTATTCTTGCAGTCTGCCACTGTTTTTTAAAATCAACTGTTGTAAGTTTGTCACTGTGCTTGAAACTACTGTTTTTTATTTTTGCGGCTATTGTTGTTAGAAACCTTGCAGCTTCGTGTCAACTCATCCTGATGTATTCCAACGTCTTTCCACAAACGAAATTACTTATCAAGATTACAGCCAATAGGCCTATGTTTATGTAATTATCTTAACAAGTGCATATTTTCAGTTTCTGATGCGACTATTTTGCCCAGTGTTTTACTCTACCAGTATATTTAAGTACAAAATAATATTTATTAAGTTCAGCATATATTTTTGTTATAATCTCGTGAGCTAAACTGTTCAACTTTACAAAACATTTGTAGTTTTCGTAAGAAACAGTACAGCTTGTTCTTTGTACAGTTTTGATGTCGGATGTGTAAATAAGTTCCCAATGTCTTTATTCGACTTTTATAATTGTCCAGTAATCAGTAGAATTTATGTACATTAGATTTACAAAAATATTTGTCGTATTTTGTAATTATTTCAATATTTCCTTTAAAGTCATTATCATAGAATAACTGTGTATACTAAGTTAAACCGCTTTAGCTGTGTCTGATACAAGCGAGATAAGCTAGTCGTTGGATAACCGATGCTCTAAACACGTAATTTGATTTAAAATCTCACTGAAAAATTTATTCCGTTTATATTTCATTGAAACCTAATTATGTTTTATATTAATTCCTACGTAAACTATTCTTACAATATTGTATTAATTAATAAATTGTATGTAGAAACTTGTTTAAATTATTACAATAATTACCTACTTACAATTAAACACAGTGATTGCTTCACGATTGAGACAACATACGAAAAAAGAAATGATATAAATGATAAATTAATTTTGCTGTTTAAAAATTGAAGTTCAACTGCTAATCTAGAATAATATTTACGCAGACTGCGTATGACAACTATCATGCTGTGACTTTTTACATTACTATAGAATAACATTTTTACGAGAAAAAATTAAATGCCGGTACTCCATAGGTAAACTAATATTATGACACTTAATTTTAATATAATTATAAAATTAATAGGGTTTTGCTAATAGTCGCATACACACAAACACACACACACACACACACACACACATATATATATATATATATATATATATATATATATATATATAATATTATCAGTGAAAATAATAATTATGTCAAGTTTTTCCATTTTTTTTGCGGATTGATATTTGTTAGATGTTAAACATTATGATAGGATAGGCTATGTGTATCACCAGAGAGCCCTGTTTGTCGAGAGAAGAATAGTGGCTCAGTTTGTTTCAGTGCCCAACGTGCACATCTGCAGTGGTTATTAGCTACGTGTATGCGCGAAGTGACGTTTCTCATTTGTCTGTGCCAACCACAGTAAGGTTACCGCGACACCATATGTATGTTAGGGCCACGATTTTTTCGCGAAAAGATTTTTGCCCCACTTTGTTTCAGTGACTAACGTGCACATCGGCAGTTCTGTTTCACGGTTATTGGCAGCGTGTCTTTGTTCAGACACGTTCCTCATTTGACTGCACCAATCAGAATAAGATTATTGTGAGTCTGTACGTCTATAATTTTCCACGGCAAGTGTGAGTAAAATCATCCAACCACAGACGATGTAGCAGAGATACAGGTGTGCACATGACGCATCGAAACCAAATGTTGCAAAAATCTTTCCGCCATAAAATCGCGGCTTTTGTTATTTGCACGGAGAACCCCTAGACACGTGACAGTTGAAACACCTAATCACTGACAAAGAAGAAGTGCAGATCTGCACATAAGACACTGAAACGAACTGGGGCAAAATTCTTCTCGTGAAATGTTCATGGCCCTGGGTATCGTCTAACAGATAAATAAATCACCACAAATAAATTCCTTCATATAAATAACTGAAAAAAAAATTTTTGTGTGATAGTTCAAAAAGAAAGCTATGCAAAGCTCCGAAAAATTTACCAACACGCAAAGCGAAGATATAAACGAATATGTATGCATAGGCCTACATAAAGAAGATGTAAAAATATTTTTTAAGAGGCGGTAGTATGCATTTTAGAAGGCACATATGTGTAATAAACGTGCGTCATTGACACACACACACACGAGAATTATACGTGTTTGTTCATCTTAACCATCGCTAAAGAAGTTTCCCCATGTGAAGAACTACTTTGGGAAGTGATTTCTACCCATAGCAGTAATTTTTTTCATTTCCGTACATCGGTCAGTCGGCGTTTTCGTACTGGTTATTTGTCAAACAAACACGCTATGTATATACGTATATACAGGTGTTCCTGAACCACACATACAAACTCTGTGAGGTTGATTCACTGTCCAATGGGATAGAACCATTGCAGGCCTACAAACATTGTCGTATAGTTACTCATATGAGAGATATTTGCCGTTAAAAAATCGACCATACCTAAAATTATTTTAACTGAAAATAATATGACCTACTGGAGTTTAAAGAAAAATTATGTGAATGATGTTACTTTAGGTATAGCCACAGCCGTCTTTATTAGAAGGCCACAGCCTAACATCTGACAAACCTGCAAGAAAGAGTCATTTTAACCCTACTTTGACTCGCCAACAGCAGTGGCTTCCCCTGATTCGCCGGTGTACAGGGTACAATAACGAATCAGGTACAGCCATTGTCTCTGGAGAGCTAAAAGAAGTGACCCATGTGTGCAGGGTTGCCAGATCTAAGGCCGTAGTATTTTACTAAACACGGCTATGGTATAGCCTTCAGCTAAACGACTAGGCTTGTAAAGCGGGTTGCATACCAGGCAGCCAACCAAGTGCACCCTCACAATTTTTAACCCGCAAAACCAATTCACGTTAAATGTTCCATGAGGGTGACGGTTACTGTGCATTTAGTATGAATATTACTTCTTTGAAAATAATACAAGTACGCAAAGGGTAACAAACAACTTGGCAGGATAAATAAATTACACACACTTTTTTTTTTCTCAATGTAGGTAATGTTAGCACTTCACAATTGTACAAAATTTTAAGATCTACTACACGAGTAATAAAGACATTCACAGAATGTTTACTTTTATATCCAAAAGGTGGTATTTTTAATTAAAACTAATATAAATGCCGTTTATAATGGTGGTTATCTCACTTATAACATTGTTTCGCATAATTTTTCTATCCATTTTTGATAGAAAATAACCTCATAGCGTTTGTATTTGTAGTTCGGAAACGTCCCGTATATATATATATATATATATATATATATATATATATATATATATATATGTACATATACACACATAATATATACATATATATATATTATGTGTGTATATGTACATATTCATATCTGTAGATATATGCGTGGATGTGTATATCCATGCATATATATTGTATATACAGGATGTATATGTAGGATATATATCCAGGATGTATGTACGTATATATATGTATATGATAGATATATACGCCCTGTATGTAAACAGGATATGTGTATATCTATCTTACATATATGTATACGTACGTGTATACATACATACACATATATACACATATGATGTAAAATGAAAACAGTATGAGTAGAGATGATGGTTTATCGCGGGAAAACTTGACTATTTGCTAGGCTTCAAGGTACGTTCAGCTTATCAAAAGATTACTGGCTTTTCCTTGTACGCGAAGCTACTGCCCTATTTGACTAAGCCAATAAGAATACCGCTATTTTAATATTTGATGCACGTTATTGGTCTATAGACAGCTACGTTGTGTCAGTGTTTTCAAGGCTATGTTGGCACAAAACATTTTCGCGATATACCATCATCTCTAAGTATGAGGAACAATATAAAATAATAATGCTAACGAAGGCAAGCACATATAAGATAAATATAAAACCCAAGCATTGAGAGGACATTGTGTCGGGAAGTGTATAGTGAAGTAAGTGAGATCAATGGTGTATAATAGTTATAATATGATAGTCTGTGAAGCAAGGCAAGCAGCAAGTAGCAGCACAGATATGTATGAGTATGGCGAGCGTGAAGAGAACTAGTCAACTGCTGCGCAGATAATGGACCTGATAGAGAGCAATGGAACTGGTTTGACGGCCTCTTGTTCCGTTTAGAACAAGCCATACTCTCTCTCTCTCTCTGAGTAGCGCGCGTGCACACGTGACGTCACTGGCGGCTTGAGACGGGTCGCGCAACAAATCAAATCATGTTGTAAACTCCCCCCCTTCTCTTTATTCCAGAAAACACCCACCTCACATGTCAGCAACAGTTTCGCAAGAGCCACGTTCCACCCGCAACACGAGCTAGCGACGACGTGTTGCACGGCGCGACGTATCTTGAGCGCGACTCTACCGCCTCTAGACATACCAGTCCATTACGACGGCACATTATCTTTTAATTTAGGCATATTTTTTGCGCCAATGTTTTTGGTGAGAATAATTTCGCAACAACTTGTTTCCATGTCGCGCGTGCACAAATGTAGCTCTGCTTCATGGTTATTGGCAATGTGTATGTTACTTATTTAACTGAGCCAATCAGGAGGCTGCTGCGACATCGCAGTCTGTGACAAGTGGGTAGAACTGCCGCACTCCGAGAGTTAAAAACTTTCCGTCACTGAACACGACGTTGAGACGCAGGTGTTTTCGACAGGCATTGAAATCAGTTCTTGCGAAATTTCTTTGCGGGAAAACTACCGGATCCTGACAATAACTAGCTTTAATAACAAATATGAGGAACAATTATACATTTCCGTTATTAAAGTGTCATGTGCAAAAAATATTTTCAAAATAACAGGCTTCCTGAGTAACAACAAACCCGCCAGTCAACTAGGACCAAGTCCCGTGTTGCATGTTCTATTGTGAAACTGGCAGATCTGTGGAGTAGCAAGCAGCCAATCAACACACAGCTAGTAGTACAGAGGTTATGCGACAACAGATTTTGGCCTGTCCGTCATCTTAACGCACTAAATTATCATCTTCACGCTTATGTTGAAGAAATGTCTGGTTCTAAGTAAGTCAACCAAACAAAGCCTCAC
This sequence comes from Medauroidea extradentata, assembly GCA_003012365.1. Classification (NCBI taxonomy): domain Eukaryota; kingdom Metazoa; phylum Arthropoda; class Insecta; order Phasmatodea; family Phasmatidae; genus Medauroidea; species Medauroidea extradentata. Next base: position 118,360 of record PNEQ01002179.1, on the reverse strand, counting down.
TGTGAATGCGAGATGACTACGGACCCTTGATTTCCGCGAAAATATTGTCGCCCCAGTTTGTTTCAGTGTCTTATACGTCCACATGTCTGATTTACGGCTATTGGCCACGTGTCTTAGTTAATAAACGTATCTGACTTGACAGCGCCAATAAGAACAAGGTAACTGTGACACGACACACAGCGGGTAGAAGACTAAGACATGTGACAGTTCAAACATCTAACCAATCAGCAGAAAGAATAGCAGCAAATGTGTAAGTAAGAAACTGAAGCAATTTGCTGCAATGTTACTTTCGTGAAAATCAGGTGTCCTTAGAGATGACCACATTGTCTTGAATTTTGGTAGTAGTTTATTTTAATTTGACAGGACATTTTCCTGCTGTAGCGATGAAAGTTTGGTAGTCAGGTCCTAGTACACGGCAATATGTAACGCATATACATGTTGGGGCTGAATTCGACCGACAAACCGCGGGAGGTGATTCCTTAGTCAATTATAAACACAACACGTGGAGAACACTTTGTGTCTAACATTAATATTAACGATGAAACAGGCCTTTGAAGTTTGAATTTTGAAACGTTATTTTCACAAAATATGTGAAAATAAATAACTTGGAAGGACAATACTTTGAACATAGCTTTAAGTTGTTAGGCTCTTATAATCCAAAGCAAATTCTGGTAAAGACTTTCCAACCTTGTGATAACAGGGATGTCACCCTCTAATTACGCACAAGTTTTGTAGCATCAGGAAATTAGAACATTTGATGACGGTTTATTGAGCTGTGTAACTTATGTAACATAAATGATCCCTTTGTTGCAATAGTCTAGGACCTATCGTTTTCGTTAAAAACGCGGTGAAGTATTAGGTGTACTGTTACAGAGCCTAGAACATAGGCAATTCTGCGTACGTGTGTGTTCCGTGGTTCACAGCGCACAGGCGACTGTGGACATTCACTGTCAACGTATGTTAAATCGGCTGGCTCACCACGCCGAGTCCTTAAGGATGAAAGGTCTTTGCCAGAATTTGCTTTGGATTAGAAGATCGTAACAACTTAAAGCCATGTTCAGAGTATTGTCCTTCTAAGTAATTAATTTTTTTCTAATTCTGTGAAAATAACGTTTCCAAAATTAGAATTTCGAAGGTTTATTTCATCATTAATATTAATTTAAGACACAAAGTGTTCTGCACATTTTGGTCTTATTATTTACTGAGGAAACACCCCCCAAAGTTTGTCGGTCGAATTCAGCCCGATCCTGTATCAGGACTAATATTTTTTGTTTTATTATCTTATATCTATAATGACGAGTGTACTGGGTGTTTTCGTTACAGGTTGTTAGATTTGTATAAGTAGTAACATACCAGATTCAAGCACGGTTGACTCACTATCTAAGCAGACACAGAACATCGGTATGCTACAGTATGTAGCAAAACAAATCAAAGTCGTAATTAAAGTGCTAGAGACACGAACACTATGGGATCAACAACCCGCTGGCTAGACTCCACAGTCCTATAGACACTCTATCTCGTAGTACATTGTCTGCTGCGCCAGTGAGTTGCCAGTTGTACTTGTGACATACTGCCTCGGAAGTCAACAGAGGTTTTCACATAGGTTTGCTCATATTCCTCAAGGAAGAGTTTTACGAACAGTGATACAATCGCAGATGCATCTCTAATGTATGTGAGCTACACTCAAACAAGAAAAAATCAGGTACATTCACAATTACAATACTTAAAACAAAATTTTCAAATAAATTGTTTCTGAAACTACAAACGAAGTTCTGGCAAAATGTCCAAAGTGTATGTTTGTAATATGACAATGTGTATCCTTGCAGTTTTACCCATAGTTGTAAAAAGTGGAACTTAAATTCTTAATTTAATTTAAAGTCACCCTAAAAATAAACGCATTTTGTCTTATATTTTTTAGGAGAAATGAACAGGAAGATGATTTCCGAACATACGAACTTGTGTTTGCTGATCACAACCTTTAACCCTTGACAATTTGAACATATTTGCTGTCTGCCATGTTTATTAAGATTTCGCCACTTAACCATGCTCGTAATTAACTTTCACTTGACGTATTACGCTATTTGTAAACATATTGTCTTGATTTCAGGAAAATACATATCACAGACTAGTTTCTATCTAATCATTTGAGCCATTAATTTTCAGTGAACAGAATTTTACAACAGTTTGTTTCAGTACCTCATGTGCACGTCTGGGGTTCTGCTTTGTGGTCTGTGATTGGATGTTTTTAAGTCTCGATGATTTTGTAATCTACCCGCAAACCACAGACGTGTGATGTCGCAGTAAACGTGTTCTGACTGGCGCAGTCTGCACAAGTACGCTCTATTTATCATGAAACAGAGCTTCAGATGTTCACGTAAGGCAATGAGTAGAGACGGGAAGTTCGTGTGTTCACTGACATGTAGGCTAGACTCCAAGAATACATACGTACTCAGGCAGATATCAGCTGTTCATTGGCTGCTCGCTGACACAGCGATACCACGTGATTGGCTATGCATTTAGTTGATTATTTATTATTGTGTCAACACTCTCCAGGAGCTGCCAAATAAGTTGAGGACCAGCGGCGAAAGTAACACAAACTTAGAGATATTTAAAATGTAGCTTAGGCCTAAAAGAAAACACGAAATTTCAGGTCCCTAACAATGAAACAAGTTGGTGCAAGATAATTTTCGACATGAATCTCTGGCTCTATAAATGATTCATCAATAAACCCGTGATACTGCTTTACTGCAAAGATGCCTTAAGAGTGCGTGGTAGGTAAATAAACGCTGAAAACATTAATTGATTTCTACACTTTTTTTCGAAGACAATGTAGATAAATTACTCAATGACAATCCTAGATAATGGTATTTGACAACTTCAAGAGTAAATATTTATCCAGAATTGCTAATTCGTTCCGCGTGATCTCTTGCGCCGCAGTTAAATCACGAGGTTCCGGCGTCAGGGATTGTGCCTCAGAAGTTCGTAACTCTGGAAACAATTTTGTTTCAAAAGTTGGCTAAAACTAATGTCTAGGATTGCTATTGTTCAATTTTCGCAATTTGGCTTCAAGAAACCTACAGTTATTGATTAATGCTTTTAGTGTTGAGTTATGTACCACGCCCTCTTAAGTATATTTACAAGAGGAGCCCGTTTGTCAAAAAAGTATTTATAACTAGTTGCATTTCAATAACTCTGGTGTGTTTGTGCAGATGTTATATTATTATTGGCCGCGCGTGTCTGCGCCAATCAGACCAATGTAATAAAAACACCAAATATCTGGGATACGAAGGTAGAACGTAAATACTTCTAACAACTGTAGTACTTCAATCACTAAAGCTACTGACCTGCGGGACTTGGCAAAACACTGTTTACCGCGTGTTGGGGAAACTGTAATGAATGTATAACTAGAGAAGAGATATGTATTGTGTTTATTGACCGAGTTCTACCTCCTCACACATAAACACACACACGAATATATATATATATATATATATATATATTCGTGTGTGAGTAAACAACTCGGGAATAGATGCCAGTCCTACTAGTTTGTTTACGTTTCGTTAATAATTATTATTTAACGTTTTTCTTGAAAGCTCATTACTCAATTACTCAAACGACCAACTAAAATAGTATGCAATTGTAATATTTTCTGCACATTTATGTCTTTTTATTATGGCTAGAGCCACGATTTTATGGCAAACAAATATTTGCACCATTTGGTTTCAATGCCTTATGTGCACATCTGCACTTCTGCTTCATGGCCAGTGATTGGATGGTTTGACTCTCACTTTTCTTGGGGTTCCGCTGGCATATCACAGACGTATGTTGTTACAATTGCTTTATTCTGATTGGTGCAGTGACATGAGAAATGTGTCTGAACAATGACATGCTGTCAGTAACCATGAAGCACAGGTTTAAAAATCTTTTCGCGACAAAGTCGTGGCTCTGATTAACGCTTTAAAATCCCTTAACTTTTCCCTCGAGTTCTCTTAGATATGTGTATACATACATATATACATGTGTGTATAAATATATATATATATATATATATATATATATATATATATATATATATATATATATAAGTAAGAGCCGGAAATTATCGTTGATTCAATGGCCCACATGACGGAATCCTTAGTCCTACGCATATTCAAGCCACGTCTATTCGTCCATTGTCTGTTGTTCCACTGAGTAGCAGCTAGTGGACAAATAGTCGGGGCTTGAGTATGAACAGGACACTGCATTCTGACATGCAGGTCATTGAATCCGCGAAATTTTCCGGCCCCTATATATGAGTTACTGCAAGAGCATTCTTGAAAGTAAACAAATAATTATATTGCAATGATTATGCATAGACATAGAAAACTTATGAACAATTCCATTATTAACTATGTCAAGTAGTTTACCAAGAATATAAATAGCCTATGGTTAGAGATGAGGATTAGAAACATTGGAAAATTGCGAAAATGTTTAAAATAGTCTCCAATAAACTGTATTATATGAACCGTGACACGTGTGAACAGTTTCGGGAAAAATCACACACGATGTGTCCAAGCTGTGCAGTTCTAACTGGGCCTGTTGTAGAGAGAAAAAATGCTACAAATGAACGATAGCCAGAGTTCATACGAAACATTTAGTGTAATTAATGTATATCACGTTGGAGCCCAGCAAACAGTCAACTATTCCCGCGATTTTCTAGTGTCTCTAATGATGGTATATCGCGACAAACAGTGTTTGTGCCAACATGGTCTTGAAAACACTGACACAACTTAGCTGTCTGCATACCAATAATAGGCATAAAACATTACAATAGTGGGATTTTTATTGGCTTAGTACAATAGGGCAACAGCTCTAAGCACATGCGAAAGCCAGTCATCTTTTCGTAAGCTGGATGTACGTTGAATCTCAGCAAACAGTCAAGTTTTCCCGCAATGAAACATCATATCTACCTATGCTTTGTCGAAGAGAAAATTTTGATTGTACAATTTGAATAAATGTCATAGCTCCAAAACTGAAAATACAATAAAATTGTCTATCACTCCCTATTAACAGTAAATTGTTACTAAATACAACTTATGAGGAAACATAATATTGAGAATATTTCACTCCAATTCAGTATTGGAATGATAGGAAAAATTATCAAGCCGTGAACGTTACTACTGTAGTTACAGAAACATAAGAATTATATTAACATACATGAATGCAATGTCACATTGTCAAAGATAAATGTAAATATGTTGTTTGGCTATAACTGGTGACTCCCGTTTACGTAAAAAAAAAAGTTTTCGCACGTGCTGGATGTTATTACGTCACTGAGCCATGTGGCGCCACGGTAACACGTTGGATTCGCAGTCGGGAGGATTCATGTTCGAACTCCTGCTCCGGCCATTCTGACTTCGGTTTCCCATGGTTTCCCGAAGCCTGTTCAGGTAAATGCTGGGATAATTCTTTAACAAAGTCCATGGTTGACTCCTCTCACAGTTCCTGTAGTTGTGCTCAGTTGTGTGCAACTATCTGTAATGACCTCGCTGTCGACGAGACATACACATTCCTTACATCACGTGGACGTCCGCAAGTATCATTGGATTATGTGTAGGGCCACGTACAAACATTTCGCGAAAATAATTTAGCCCCAGTTTGTTTCAGTGTCATACTTGAACATGAGCAGTTCTGCTTCATGGTTATTGGCAGCGTGTCTTTGTAAAGCGACGTCTCTCGTCTGACTGTATCAGTCAGTAGAAAGTTGCTGCAATATCACACGTCTGTGACTTGCGGGTAGAAGATAGTTAAAGCATCCACTCACTAACTGTGAAGCAGAACTGCAAATGTACACACAATATGTTGAAACTAACGGGAACAAAATTATTTTCACAAGTTTGTGTCACTAGTTAAGTCTACGTGTCTTTGCGGTGCGACATTCATATTTGACTGGACCAAACAGAACACGGATACGACACCACGAGTCAGTGATTGTCAGATAGAATTCTAAGCGCTTATAACAGGAGACGGAGAAATGTCTGGACTGCACTGAACTACGGGTTAGACTACAATGACTTAAGACATTTTAGAGCGTAAGCTAGTCGTTCATTGGCTGCTGTTTCATCAAGTGGCTTGTTTCACTTGAGAAATTATGTTACTGGATCTGGCCTAGTTTTCTTCAGGTCAGAGTAGGAAATGGAACAATTTGCGAGCACAATGACCTGCATATCAGAAGCTAGGATCCTGTGTAATCTCAAGTTCCGACCATTTGTCCACTAGCAACTACCAACTCGAGAACCAGACAATGAAAGAATATACGGAGCTTGAATATACATAGTGCAGTGAATTATAACATGCAGGTTATTGTACTCGTGAGTCTATTCTTTCCCTAGTTCATAATTCTCCCTGGAGTGTCAATTTTACTACGCATCATTTGAACACGCGCCATTAATCTACCTGTATTTGAAAAATAGCTTTCGAAAAAAATTCATTCGAGATGTGTCCCGGTCCTCAGTTACAACTAGGGGCTGGAAGATTTCGTGAATTCAATGACCTGTAGGTTAGAATTCATTGTACTATGCATACTCAAGCCCCGACTATTTGTCAACTAGGTGCTACTCAGTAGAACAACAGACAATGAACGAATAGACGGGGCTTGAGTGTGCATAATACAATGGATTATAGCCTACAGGTAATTTAATTCGCGAAATTTTCCAGTCCCTGGTTTAACCCAATCACCAAAGTGCATGAGTTCAGTGTTTTGAAATACAACTACTCGTAGAATATTCTCGTATTAACTAGATGTTCCTTCCTAGGTACCAATAATTTGCCGTCGAATGTGTTGGGTGTAATTGAATAAGGGAAAGGAACAATATACAGTACATAATAAATCCAAGCGCTCAAATAAATCCTTAATTATGACTATGCAGTAGTTTAATTGCCTTTGCTTCCAGGACACGTGTTTACTAAAACACTTACTTGACTTCGTTTGCCGCTTCACAGTTCCGTATTCTGCCTACACATCTTAAGGCGGTCGCTTACCCCACGCTTTAAACGCGTTACAGTGTGATCGTATAAAGGTTTTTTCTGCGAACATATTCCACGAGTGGCCATTGTGCCAGCGTACGAAAAGAAATGAAACTTCAGAGAAGGTCGGAACCTTAATCTTAAGACGCCACGCCCATTAAAATCACTGTGCCTAAGTCCTCCAAAATGCCTAAAAACGGCCTTTTCAGACTGCCGTACTTCAAAATGTACTAACCGGATGTACGTGAAACTCAGATTGCGACCTGCACTGAACCTAGTTGCAGACTGACCACCAATAAAATTATATGGTCATCGCTTAGTATCCCAAAGTAAAATCCGTTCGGCGGGAAGCTTGCATGCTACACTGTAAAAAAATTAGGTAAATTTACTCTACATGGAATGGAAGCTAATTACCTCTACAAGTGAGGGAAAATTACTCAACACGTGTCAAGGAAATTTACTCAAATGGCAATGTAATTTTTCATTACATATTGGCGCAAGCCCTCTAGGACAATTTGACATAACGCGCGATCGAAACTTCCGAGTGGTTTGTGTGGCGAATACACTACCTTGCGGCATTTGATGCGCGCTTCAATGTCAACCTTACTGCTTCTTCGCTTCTGGGCCTCTCACGCGCAGGTAGGCGGGGCCCTTAATAAGTCGTGAAGCATAAGAAGTCCTTATTTAGTTTTAATTGAGTAGCTGGAGTATACGGATCATTTCATTTAAACACTTCTTATATCGTAAAAATCTCTTGTATCGTTTAATAAAAAATTCTAAAGCGTTGCGACATGAATATTAATTTCGTTTGACCTTGGGCCACGACGTAATATTCAGAGAGCCAATTGGCTAACAACAAACAAGAAAAATATGAAAGGAAAAGTTTTTCTAATAACAGTTCATCAATGAATGTACTTTAAAAATAAAACAACTGTCACAAAATGTCAGTACTTAAAACATAGTAATAGATATGGCCTTGAATATCGCATTAGTATTTTTCTTTAACTCAGTATTTAGCGCTTGTTTTGGAAATAATAACCGGTAAATATTCTGTTTGGCCTATTGATTGTATACGTCCACACGAAGTTTCCAGTAAATTAACCTACACTTTTTAAACTATCTGTTTAAATAGCCTGGCAGCAACACGCGGAAGTGTAAAAAACTGAATAAAGCCGTAAATATACTAAAGCTCAAAATCATAGTAGAAGGGATACTTGATTTTCGCGAAATTAATTTGACAGCAAGTTGTTTCTGTGTTTTACGTAGACATCTGCATCTCTGCTTCATGCTTAGTGCTTGGAAGTATAATCTCACACATCTCAGTGTTCTACCAGCAGATCACGGGCGTGTGGTGTCGTAATAACTGTGTTCTGATTGGCTAAGACACGTGACATGTCTCTGCACAAAGACACGCTGCCAATAATCACGAAGGAGGGTTGAAGATGTGCGCATAAGGCATTGAAACAAGCTGCGGCGTAAATCAGGGGGGGGGGTACTTTCTTAGTGGTAGTTTGTTGAATTCACAATAGTTAGTCTATATTAACTGCATCACGTCGTATTTCCACATTAGAACCCTTTTATTTGCAGCAACGACAATCATTTCTTTGAGGCTGTGCAGCTTACTGTGAACAACTATACGTTTCAAATAATAAAAACATAAAATAATATATTTCGAGTAACGAGATTTAATTCTGCTTTTAAAAGTGATTAAAGCAATGTTATTAGGTTCTATCAAATAACATATGTTTTATTTCAATATAAATATATAAGGGTTTAGAGTTTACTACTTTTAAGTATAAATTAAGAAAGTAAAATTACTTCTAATAGGGCAAACTGATCACATATCGTGAAACCCCTGAAATTATAAATATAGGCTTATTATTGTTAATGTTATTGGTTTGCAGAAGTCGTCATTCCCTAATTGATGACAGCACATTATACATTTATCGTTAGCTAATACTTATTCATTTCTCTCAGCTGGTTTCTGGGACTACGTAGTGCAACGTTCATGATTTTTGTCAAAATGATTCCTAATGCCGGTTTAACAAGGGCGAAAATCTCCAGCGCTTTTACGAATCATACCCTGTAACAATGAAGAAAATATCTCCCTTGATGCTTCCTAGCCAGCTTCAGGCAATAAAGAAGAAGCGGTATGACAACACTGGAATAATACTGATGTAATACGCTGAGAAGTATAGAACGCCGTTCTTGTGCCAGGCGAGAATTCTGAACGAAATATTGATGGCCAATGATTAGGGCCATGAACATTCCGTGAGAAGAATTATGCCGCAGTTTGTTTCAGTGTCTTACGTGCACATCCGCAGCTATGCTTCATGGTTACTGGCAGCGTGTATGTGTGAAGTAACGTCTCTCATTTGACTGTGCCAACCACAGTAAGGTTCTGCAACACCACACATACGTTACTTGCAGGGAGAACCCCGAGACACGTGACATTTAAAACACCCAATCACTGACTATGAATCAGAACTGCAGATGTGCACGTAAGGCACTGAAACAAACTCGGAGAAATTTTTTGCGCTAAAAGTACATGGTCCTAGCAGTGAATCATAGCGCTCAAAATACACAAACAATGTCTTACTATACATCAGTGATATCGTTACACAAACTATTATTTATAATTAATTATTTCAGTGCAGATTTGTAACTGTTTTATTATGAGAATTATTAATAAATGTGAAGAATTTATTAGTAATGGGTTCTCGGGTATGAAAAAAAACAGTCTGCCCGTGTGAATACCTGATATTAAAGGTAGTTAAAGTTATAATAAATAATACAAAACAATGTTATTATATTGTAATCACATATGAACCTGAATTCCTTATAGAAAGCAGCATTAAAGGAAAAAAAGCAAATTAATTATGAGCAGTTGAAATATTAGAAAATTTAGAAATAAAAAATAGTAAGACGAGAAAGATAAGCTGCGGAGGGCCGAACAGACAACGAGGAATAACTGTAACAAATAGTAAGAAATATATTAGGCTTGCAGAAAGTGGTCATTGATATAAATATCACTGTAGAGCACTACAGTATGAAGTTTATGTTACATACAATTATTGTGCCTTGCACAACTAGCTTGATGATGTAGCGATGTATGCTACAACGCGCAATATAGTTACATCAGCGGAGGAAAGTGTATTTGGAGGTCTACTGGACGGTGTGTTGGTGTATGTTGTGTGGACACAAACCAGAGGCATCTTGTCCAAACACATCTCTCACTACGTATACAGGATGTTCACAAAAATCACCGACAAACTCTGGCAGGTGATTCCTTGTGAAAAATAAAGCAGGAAACATGTAAGCCATTTTGTACGTAAAAGTGATATTAAAAGAGTAATTCGCATTTGAAAATCAAATTTTAAAACTTTGATTTCCCCATAAACCAAACAGTGATCAACGTAAACTGACAAAACTCAGGATATTACTTCAAGACAATAAGACCGGCAAACCAACTGTAAACACTAGGTGATACCTTCTACCCTTACGAAAATAAAAGGGGTGGCATCCGTTAAATTACTGACAACTTTTTTTAGCGTCATAATAATCCAACTTTTAAGATCGAATTATTGATAAATGTGACCTTAGTGATTAAAAAGGTCCTCTTGTTAAGACTGTCTAGGACGCATAGTTTTCGTGCAAAACGCACATCAAGTTTTGGTGTGGTGAAACAGAGCCTAGCGTGTAGGCAACACTGCGTACACGAGTGTCTGGCTTATTCCGCAGCGCCGCACAGACGATGGTGGACATTCACTGTAAATATCACGTACCGTAGCTTAAATAGCTCACATAACCGTAACTGTTCCTGGTATAATTTGTGTGCTTTTTTGGAAAATGGAAAAAAAATTATAAGTATGCAAGCGGAAAAAAATATGAGTATCATATTATGTTCGTTAAACTGCTCAATAAAACTCCGACGTCACACAAAGCATTAGTGTGTCCGTGTCAGCACAAATGTTAGTCTACAGTAATGGAGATGGGTGGGGTAGTCTCTTCTCGAATATGTATTAATGTGCCGTTAATTCTTCCAGTATTAAACACACACGGCATTAAAATAAATAGGTTCAAGGAAGAGTTTTAGCGATAAATGTCACTTAATAGTTAACCAGTGTTCATATAAGATAACAAAACTGTTTACTGCAACAAACCGTCACGGCGTGTAAAATGACACAGTGCTGCACGGCTTGAGTGACACTGATGTGGCATTTGTTTTCACATGCTTGAGTGGTAACTGACATTTAGGAATCTGCAATAAGGACCAGACAGATACAAATCTAGTGTCGAGGGATAGAGAAATTAAGGGGAAGGTGTTCGACGTATCACCACTGGCATGAAATCACGTAACCTGGTATGCGATTGTAATGAAGGAGTATTTTTGAACCTAACATTTGACTACAAGTTTACAGCAGGGCTGTTTCGGTACTGGTAAATCCAAACAGTTCACACCTTTTGAAGTGTAAGAGCTTAAAATTCCTAATTGTTTCTTCTCTCAATGCATGTTGCACAATATTCAACACAACTTTCTGGTAGAGATAAACGCGCCTAGGAATATCACAGTCACGAGTACTTTACAAATTTACATGACTTAGTAGCTCTTAGTTCATATATTCCTAACGTCAGTTTAAAACTAAAATTGCATGACGTTATTCACAATACCAAAAAGTAAACCGTATCCTTCATCACACGTCCGCATATGTTTAAGTTACTAACTAGTTTGTGGTTCGTAGATTTTTATTCATCTTAAAAGAAAGTAAGATTAAAACAATAAAAATTAAGACAATTATAATTTTTCTTTGACGAAGTGTTTGGAAAATTAAACGCTAAAACTCTTCCTTGAACTTATTTATTTTAATGCCGTGTGTGTTTAATACTGGAAGAATTAACGGCACATTAATATATATTCGAGAAGAGACTACCCAACCCATCTCCATTACTGTAGACTACTACCATTTGTGCTGACACGGACACACTAATGCTTTGTGTGACGTCGGTGCTTAATTGAGCAGTTTAACGAACATAATAAGATACTCATATTTTTTCCGCTTGCATACTTATAATTTTTTTTTCCATTTTCCAAAAAAGCACACAAACTATGCCAGGAACAGTTACGTGAGATATTTAAGCTACGGTACGTGATAATTCAGTGAATGTCTACCATCGTCTGTGCGGCGCTGCGGAATAAACCAGACACTCGTGTACGCAGTGTTGCCTACACGCTTGGCTCTGTTTCACCACACCAAAATTTGACGTGTGTTTTGCACGAAAACTATGCGTCCTAGACAGTCTTTACAAGAGGGCCTTTTTAATCACTAAGGTAACATTCCCAATAATTCGCTCTTAAATGTTGGATCATTATGAAGCTAAAAAGTTGTCAGTAATTTAACGGATGCCACCCCTTTTGTTTTCGTAAGGGTAGAAGGTATCAACTAGTGTTTACAGTTGGTTTGTCGGCCTTATTGTCTTGTAGTAATATCGTGAGTTTTGTCAGTTAACGTTGAACACTGTTTGCTTTATGGGGAAATCAAAGATTTAAAATTTGATATTAAAATGTGAATTACTCCTTTAATATCACTATTACGTACAAAATATCTTACATGTTTCCTGCTTTATTTTTCACAACGAATCACCTGCTGGAGTTTGTCGGGGATTTTTGTGAACAAACTGTATAATTCAACGTTAAGCTCAAAACACTAAAGTGTTGGCTTTTTTTATTTAGTCCTGTGATTAGTCTATATTGAGATTGTAACGTTACTTTAACATGTTCCTAGACTAATCCACGGACTTAAGATTTTTGTTGGTCTTCGTTAGAAACATGTTTTTTTATCACGTCTATATGTTTGGTTTATTAAAATTTTGAAAGACATGTCTGCAAACTTTTTAAGTTGTAAGATAGAGGCTGTGTTGTAAAATCACGTATTTGTCACTAAGTATAGGATAAATATAAAATAAAATTGGGCGTGCTACAGACCAGTAGAGTAAGCGACAATTGCCAGTTCGATGTAAAATACTTTTCTGCTTTGAAACTCTCTTACAGAAAGGATTTTATTCCTGTGCCCTGTGGTTACGAATATTGTATTTATAGAAGTAATATACTTTTAGTACGACTATTTACAATCCGAGAAACGAACAGCATGTTGTACTGATGAACTTCAGATTAGTGCGAAGTGATGCAAAGCACCGTCCAATTCCGGGTTACGTCGACAAGAGATCACTTTCCCCTGTCAACCTCACTTATTATTTTTACGTTCATTGAGATTGTACCTCAGTCAAATAACGTTTTGCGCGCATTTTTGACGTTACAATTCACATGTTTCTTAAAATAATATATCTTGTCTAAATACAATAATGAACCGTTTCGTTGCCAAACCTATCGTCTAAGAGTAAACATTTGGGCGAAAATATCAATATAATATACAGAGTACTTCAAAAATTTGTAACTGAAGAAAAACACTCTGTGATACGTATGATATATGGACGTGACAGCAACTCAGTTAACAGGCTCTATTTGTTTTATACAAGCAAACATTCAAACATTTTTCTCCCTGTCAGTATACGGTCTAGGGCGTTAAAAAACTTCCGCTCGCTTGTTCTATACTTTTGCTATACAACTCCACACCCTCGCCAATGTACGGTTTGAGTTGTTTCTGAGAATAACAATGTTATTACCATATTATTTGTAGTTTAACGCCGTGCTGGCTGTATTATTGTAAACTTGAAATAAATGCTTAGCGGCTAACGGCTACTTTGAAGAACTCTCACACTAGAACTGTAGCAGTTAACATATTTTGCTTCTAAAACTGCAGGTACGGAGCTTAAATGGAGAAAATTTTAAAATTACTTTCTTCACAATGGCCCAATTTTCAAAAAAAATATATCTTCAGAACTTTAGAACAGATGCTTTGCTGCGAACATGGTGAGTAAATGTAGCTAAGTCGCTGAACATCAGCAATAACTTACAAGGATTGATCAAGGAAAAAAAAAGAAATAAAAAGACTGAATTAGCTGTGGTTAAATTTTATATATACATAGGATTTTTCAAAATTCCATGTCAATATTCTAGGGAAACAATCTTCACGTGTAGAGGAAAAAAAGGTGTTATTGAGAACATAGGTCCAAAAACGCACCGTTTCTGCGCTACAGTTGGCAATACATGACGTATGGTTGATAGCGCTCTGGCAGAATCATGTTTCTGTGGGGCATCAATACAGTAGTACATAATGTGTTACTATGCCATACACTAGGCCACTAACACACAGACAGTAGGAAGAACTGTGACACAGCAACATGATCCTGCCAGCGCGCTATCTACCATACGTCATGTATGCCAACTGTAGCGCAGAAACTGTGCGTTTTTTGACCTATGTTCACACAACACTTTTTGTTCCTCTACACGTGAAGATTGTTTCTTGTTTCCCTATAATATTGACATGGTATTTTGCAACATCCTGTGAGTGTGTGTGTATATATATATATATATATATATATATATGTGTGTGTGTATGTATGTGTGTATATATATACATACATACACACAACATACACGTGAATAAAGTCAGAATACGAAGAAAAACTAAAGCATAACTAACAACTTTCCATTGTAATCTAACTATATTCATATTCCAGAATTATTTAGAGTGTATATTTGTTCAAAATAGTTAATTCCTGCTACTTTGGTGTTTGTTTACTTCACATCCTTAGGACATTGGGTTATTGCATGTTTCCAGTGACTTGGCAACATTGGCTCGCTACAACGTATGTCTACAGTAATAATTCAGTCTGTAAAACACTCCGGTCGCCGAAACCATTACAAGAAGACAGAAAAAAAAATATTCTACGTGGAAAATCAGGAACGATACTTCCATATAAAGAACTTTATTACTTTTGTATTGTAATACTTATTTACACAATGTGATTTTAAAATTCGCTTTTCTAAAAAAATATGTAAGAAAATATATTCGGTCCTTTAAATAATTTAATCGCAATATTTGTAATTTTAATTAGAACACTATAAGTTTTTAAACTTGGCCAATTGAGAATAAATTTAATCTGACATTATTACATTTAATTAATTAAATTAAAAAAAATAAAATAAGAACATATACTTTTGTAAGTTTGGTAAGTGAACTACGTAATTCATGTATGGAATCTTAGGCTATGGAAGTCAATGCACAGAAATCTAAGAAAGAAATTTTGTTGCCTATTTCGACAGTTTTTAAAGGTATAAAGCAGTTTTCTGTGCAACCATAAAGGTGTGATGAAGTAGCTGAATACTTATACTGCCGGCATATAGTATTTATTTAGTTTCTGTGATTGGAAAAGTTTTACTATTTATGTGAACTAGAAATTTCCATACACGAATTTGAGATGCGGTTATCTGTTAACAATAAAAGCAAAACACAAACTTATTTGCAGATGATTGCTTTTGATTCAATCTCTGAACCCTGGCCAGCATTTAGTTAAAACGTAAAATTAAGCACATCTTCTCTCCACGCTGTAATAAGTAAATATTACTAGATGAGTAATGTTTTTCAAGGTTGCCCAATATCTAGACACAATTATTTTACGGATTTATTACTCATCACGTTAATAGTCAAGTACATATACCTCATTTCTGATTGAATGAAGGTTTCATTGTCCAATTTTGACGACTGTAAGCATGTAATATGTAAGGAAATAATTCGTGGGAAAATCACTGCTACCAGATGGAATGGTTAGAAGACAATGGGTAACCGACTCTGGCAGTGTATGTCTGAGATTGAAATGTATTAATGCACCTCGCATTTAAGAAAGTTCCAACCGGTCGAGTAAGATAAAAGGGCTTTGCGTCTCGTCGACAGAGAAGTAATTGGAGACAGTGACAAAACATGGCACAATGGCTGGAGTTATGAGAGGAGTCGGCCATGACCGGTGTTAAGGAATCTTCCCAGCATTCGCCTGAAGTGATTTCGGGAAACCATGGAAAACCTAAATGTCAATAGGCTGATCTGGGAATTGAACCTGGCGCCACCTGCATGATGGTCCAACGTGTTACCGTTGTGACATTTAACTCAGACAATTGAATAGGTGAAAAAAACTACCGGCTTTCCAAGAATATTCTGAAGTGAACAAGTGAAAAGTCTGTGGTTTCCTGCTGGTTGCATATGTTGAGTCTGTCCCGATTTATAGTGCATTATAATAGGAACAGAAGTAATACAAGGGTTGGCTTCAGCTTACAGTGGCGAAGATGAACGGCGTTTGACTGCAATATGTCGTATACAGCGAGGATAGACAGGTATTCACGTCAGGTGACATGTTCGACAGCAACACGTGATATACAGCGAGGATAGACAAGTACACACGTCAGGGAACATATTTGACTGCAACACGTGGTATACAGCGATGATAGACAAGTACTCACGTCAAGGAACACGTTCGACTGCAACACGTGGTATACAGCGAGGATAGACAAGTACTCACATCAAGGAACGTGTTCGACTGCAACACGTGGTATACAGCGAGGATAGGCAAGTACTTACGTCAGGGAACATGTTCGACTGCAACACGTGATATACAGCGAGGATAGACAGGTATTCACGTCAGGTGACATGTTCGACTGCAACACGTGATATAAAGCGATGATAGACAAGTACACACGTCAGGGAATATATTCGACTGCAACACGTGGTATACAGCGATGATAGACAAGTACTCACATCAAGGAACGTGTTCGACTGCAACACGTGGTATACAGCGAGGATAGGCAAGTACTTACGTCAGGGAACATGTTCGACTGCAACACGTGGTACAGGCCTACAGCGATGATAGACAAGTACTCACGTCAGGGAACATGTTCGACTGCAACACGTGATATACAGCGAGAATAGACAAGGACTCACGTCAGGAAACACGTTTGACTGCAACATGTGATATACAGCGAGGATAGACAAGGACTCACGTCAGGGAACATGTTCGACTGCAACATGTGGTATACAGCGAGGATAGACAAGTACTCACGTCAGGGAACATGTACGACCGCAACACGTGGTATACAGTGATGACAGATAAGTACTCACGTCAGGGAACATGTTCGACTGCAACACGTGATATACAGCGAGGATAGACAAGGACTCACGTCAGGAAACATGTTTGACTGCAACACTTGTTATGTAGCGAGGTTAGA
The DNA here is from genome assembly GCA_003012365.1 of Medauroidea extradentata. NCBI lineage: Eukaryota > Metazoa > Arthropoda > Insecta > Phasmatodea > Phasmatidae > Medauroidea > Medauroidea extradentata. Next base: position 101,181 of record PNEQ01002179.1, on the reverse strand, counting down.
CAAGAACTCACGTCAGGGAACATGTTCGACTGCAACATGTGGTATAGGCCTACAGCGATGATAGACAAGTACTCACGTCAGGGAACACGTTAGACTGCAACACGTGGTATACAGCGAGGATAGACAAGGACTCACGTCAGGAAACATGTTTGACGGCAACACTTGGTATGTGGCGAGGATAGACAAGTACTTACCTCAGGGAACATGTTTGACTGCAACGTTTGGTATACAGCGAGGCTAGACAAGTACTCACGTCAGGAAACATGTTCGACTGCAACACTTGGTATACAGCGAGGATAGACAAGCACTTACGTCAGGAACATGTTTGACTACAACACTTGCTATGTAGTGAGGATAGACAAGGACTTGCGTCAGGGAACAAGTTCGACTGCAACACTTGGTATGTAGCGAGTATAGACAAGTACTCACGTCAGAGAACACGTTCGACTGCAACATGTGGTATACAGCGAGGATAGACAAGCACTCACGTCAGGGAACATGTTTGACTGCAACATGTGGTATACAGCGAGGATAGACAAGCACTCACGTCAGGGAACATGTTTGTCTGCAACACTTGGTATGCAGCGAGGATAAGCAAGTACTCACGTCAGGGAACACGTTCGACTGCAACATGTGGTATACAGCGAGGATAGACAAGCACTCATGTCAGGGAACATGTTCGACTGCAACACGGGGTATACAGCGAGGATAGACAAGTACTCACGTCAGGAAACATGTCGACGGCACAGCTGAGGTCAGGCGGCTCGGCGTATCCGCGCAGAACAGAGCACAGTACAGAGCTGGCCAGAGACATGGCCAGGACCGCAGCAGACTCTAGTCGCGGCGGCCGGAAAGCCGCCACGTGGTCGCTGCAGGGGTGAGTTCTGTCTACACCAGAGCGCACGCGCCACCCAAACACTGCTGCCGGCTCCGTCAGTTCACAACTGCTCTCATTGGACTACTTTCCCGATACTCGTGCTTCGCTGGCCACCTCCCCTCCGCCCTCCATCACCTGGTACTCCCCTCCCCTTACCCTGCCTGAGGGCACACAGCACGCACTTCTGGTACCTCTGCGCACCTCGCGCCGCGCATGTCCTGTACGCCCACTCCCGTGCCGCGTTCCTCCACTCTCGACCAACTATATAGCAACACATCGTTGTGATTGACGTACTGCCAGTGCGTCTCCTACATCCTGCATTCCGGAACTCGTTTAAAATGAACATACAGACCATTGTGACACGTGCGTTGTCCGTACTTCCCCTACATTCTGCATTCCGGAACTCTTCAAACAATGAACATACAGACCATTGCGACATGTGCGTTGCCAGTAGGTCTCCTACATTCTGCATTCCGGAACTCTTCAAACAATGAACATACTGACAATTGCGACATGTGCGTTGCCAGTAGGTCTCCTACATTCTGCATTCCGGAACTCGTATGACAATGAACATACCGACCATTGTGACAGGTGCGATGTCAGTGCGTCTCCTACATTCCGCAATCCTGAACACGTCTAACAATGAACATACAGACCATGTGACATATGTGTTGTCAGTGCGTCTCTCATATCCTGCAATCCGGAACAAGTTAAAAATGGAACGTAGGCCTACAGACCATTATGATGTGTGTGCTGCTTGCATATCCCCTACACCCTGCGTTCCGGAACAAGTCTAACAATGAACATACAGTCCATTGCGACTCGTGCGTTGTTAGTACGTCCCATCATCCTGCATTCTGGAACTCGTATAACAATGAACATACAGACCATTGTGACAGGTGCGTTCCCAGTACATCCCCTGTATTCTTGCATTCCGGAACAAGTTTAACAATGAACAGTTTCGTGTGACAGGCGTGTATCAAGTACGGCCAATATCGTAGCCGTCTTTAGTAGAAGGCCCCGTCCTTAGATCTGGCAACCCTGTCAGGAAGGGTCATTTTAACACTTCTTTGGCTCGCCAAAGGCAGTGGCTTCCCCTGATTCGCCGGTATGTAGAGCAGAATAACGAATCAGGTACAGCCATTGCCTTCGGAGAGCTAAAAGAAGTATTAAAATTACTCTTCATGTCAGGGTTGCCAGATCTAAGGCCGCGGCCTTCTACTAAAGATGACAATGCCACTACACGCTGCATTGTGGAATTCTTCTAGCAATGTACAGTTGCATGTCAAAGGTGTGTTATCAGTTCGTCGTCCAGATTCGTCATTTCGGGAACTTGTCTGGCAATCGTGATTGTAGCATTTTATGCCCGTCCTTAGATATAATATTTCAATAACTTATAAGTCGTCACTTTGTTGCTTCTTTTCTACTGGTTCAGAGCTTCAGAGGAGGTGTTCAACTATGGGGCTGCCGAGAAAATTGTATTAACACTAACACATACGAATCCGCGTAAATTTTCCGTTTATGTTTACGAGAAAATAAACTTACTTGAGGCTTCTTAGCTTAACATTGAGATAGCCTACTTTACAGCACAGATATTGTTATAAAACATTTATTTGTGGTTGCTTATTTTATGTTATATTTAATTTCTTCTACGACAATCTTGTTCTTTTTGCAGAAATCAAAAAAACTTTCGTACATGAATACTGTCTTAGAAAAACTTCAACTTACTTAAGTATAACTGTTATTGCCGAACCACTTTCGTATCAAAGTTTTGTTTGTTAACTTGTTCTCTATTCTTTTGTTAAAAGTATTTGTATGATTAAGCTAATTTATTAATTGTTATTTGTAAAACTGACATCTTATTTGACGAAAAATTTTGTGTTGTTACAAGAAAACAATTTAAGGGTAAAGTTGCGATTTTAATGTAACAATTACATTTATTCTTCAAGTGAAAGTATTTACATTATTTTTTATGTTTTGTAATAAAAATAATTATCCAATAAAAACTAATTCATTAAAATAGTACTGTGTGTGCATTCTAAAAGTACACATTCATAGAAAACCACAAGCTTTTATACTTTAATTGTATTATTAATTATAAACATTTAGAATATCTGTAACACTGTGGTTTGTAGAAAATATCTTGCAGACTAAAATTACACCGAACTTTAATATAGAGATACCTCTACTTGAAAGACACGGGAACATTTAATACTTAGTATTCATACGACGTATGAACATTATAGTCTTTGAAGCCTTAGTTTGCTCAAACGCTGCCTCTTACTTGTACTATGTATTTACGAAACCAAAATATATATCAGCTAACTATTTCAAACAATGAAAGTTGACGCAAAACATTCGGAAATGCCAGAAAGTTAAATTAAAAATATATATGAAAACTATAATACGTAATTTTATTATAACATTTGTAAATCTAACGAGATGCTGTAATAAGTATTGTAATGCATTGTTATCACATGACATAGATGCTTAGGCGGTATTGCGCACAGTTCTCTTTCAACGCTTTTTTTTTGTATTCAGAAAAATTTGATTCAAACTGCAGGGCGCTTATATTTTCTTAACAGTCTTAAGCTAGGTCACTTACGTAAGTTTTTATTCATAAGTTGATTGGATAATGGCGCTCGTATTATTTTGCGTAACGTATAAGTCACCTGATCTTTGCGAAAGTATTTTCACACCATCATGTTTCAACGCCTTGTTTGCACATCTGCAGCTCTGCATCGTCGTCAGTGATAGGTTGTTTTAACAATTAGTGTCTTCGTGTTCCACCCGTAAATATCAGTGTCACAGTCAGCTTGTTCTGATTGTCGCAGTCAGTTTGTTCTGATTGGCGCAGTCAGCTAGTTCTGATTGGCATATTAAGTTTGCTCTGATTGGCACAGTCAGTTTTTTCTGATTGTCGCAGTCAGCTTGTTCTGATTGTCGCAGTCAGCTTGTTCTGATTGTCGCAGTCAGCTTGTTCTGATTGTCGTAGTCAGTTTGCTCTGATTGTCGCAGTCAGTTAGCACTGATTGTCGCAGTTAGTTTGCTCTGATTGGCGCAGTCAGTTTGTTCTTATTGGCGCAGTCAGCTTGTTCTGATTGTCGCAGTCAGCTTGTTCTGATTGTCGCAGTCAGTTTGTTTTGATTGGCACTGTCAGTTTGTTCTGATTTGGCGCAGTCATCTAGTTCTGATTGACACATTCAGTTTGCTCTGATTGGCGTGGTCAGTTTGCTCTGACTGGTACAGTCAGCTTGTTCTGATTGGCACAGTCAATTTGTTCTGATTGGCACAGCCAGTTTGTTTTGATTGGCGCAGTCAGCTTGTTCTGATTGTCGCAGTCAGCTTGTTCTGATCGTCGCTGTCAGTTTTGTTCTGATTGCCGCAGTCAGATTGCTTTTACTGTCGCAGTCAGTTTGTTCTGATTGGCAAAGTCAGTTTGTTCTGATTGGCGCTGTCAGCTTGTTCGGATTGGCAGTCAGTTTGTTCTGATTGGCACAGTCTGTTTACTCTGATTGGCACAGTCAGTTTGTTCTGATTGGCGCAGTCAAGGTTTATCTGGTAGTCGCAGTCAGCTTGTTCTGATTGTCGCAGTCAGTTTGTTCTGATTGGCAAAGTCAGTTTGTTCTGATTGGCTCTGTCAGCTTGTTCGGATTGGCACAATCAGTTTGTTCTGATTGGCGCAGTCAGCTTGTTCTGATTGGCACAGTCAGTTTGTTTTGATTGGCACAGTCAGTTTGTTCTGATTGGCGCAGTCAGGTTGATCTGGTTGTCGCAGTCAGCCTGTTCTGACTGTCGCTGTCAGTTTGTACTGATTGTCGCAGTCAGTTTGTTCTGATTGGCGCTGTCAGCTTGTTCGGATTGGCACAGTCAGTTTATATTGAATGGCACAGTTTGTTTGCTCTGATTGGTGCAGTCAGTTGGTTTTATTGGTGCAATCAGCTTGTTCTGATTGTCGTTGTCAGTTTGTTCTGATTGGCGTAATCAGCTTGTTCTGATTTGGCACAGTCAGTTTGTTCTGATTGGCGCCGTCAGCTAGTTCTGATTGGCACAGTCAGTTTGTTCTGATTGGAACAGTTAGTTTGTTCTGATTGGCGCAGTCACGTTGTTCTGATTGGCGCAGTCATATGAAAGTTGTCTCTGCACCAAGTCATGCACCATCTTTAGCATTAAAATTAATTCGAAATGGAGACAGACCATATAAGCTTTGAATGATTTTAAAGTCATCAGATGTTAAGTCAAACAAATCATATAAAATAATTGACTACATGACTAAATATGGATTGCGTTCCTCTTAACGACCATTCTCGTGAGTAAAACCGGCAATACATTAATTTTATTTTCGACAGTTTGTTTTCCTTTAATCAAACAAATATTGTTGCTTAATGATATTAATTATATAAATGATAATTTTGATTATTTATATAATATATTTGAGATACTACATTGACAAGCGGAGATAATTTATAGTGGCAAATACATGCTAATCTCAGTTTTCTAGGTCATTTCTGTTAATTAGATATAATTATGTCAGGAATTGCCATATCATAAACAAATTTTAATTTGATTTGCTTTGGCGAAGCACTAAAAGCTACTGTATTTTAATGTATTTATTCAACATTCTTTAGGAACAAGTGAAGTTAATCTAGAATTCATCGTAATATTTACAAAGACAAGTAATTCATAAAACAAAAGATAACATTAAAAAAGATATACCTTCTCATAACTACCAAACAAGGTTATACAAAGTACATTTGTTTGCCACAGTGAGGAAAAAGAGACGAAAAAAGAGTGGTTGAGGTAATTTTCTCTCCTCTTGTTTACAAAAGGAAGAAAAAATTGTTATTTTATTGCTTATGACAGTCTTGCATTCAAAGTAACATTTGATCACTTTTAACACAACATTTACCAAAGATTCAAGACAAAATCCTTATTAGGCCTTCTTTATTTCGTTTTGTAGTGAAGTATTCCGTGAGTATTTAAAAGGAAATAAAACAACTGCTTTTTGCGGTTCTTTGTATTTGTAATAGTTTTTATTTTGTCTGGTAGATGATTGACATAAACATGTTGCGTGAAGGTGACTTGTATTATGCATTTGCATTATATTTTTGAAAAGCAATACAAAACACCTACATGTTACAAACACATTGGTAGGACCGTACCACCCCCTCGTTTTTCTCGAAGTTGTACACCATAATAGTGGCTGTGTAAATTCTTACGATCAATGTAATCGTTCACAATACCTTTCTTATTGTCTGTTAGATTTCATTTTTGTTCTGTAAAACGTCGCTTTGTAAGGGTGGATATCACCCTTACAAATTACTGTATATAGACATCGTCAAATGTTCCACTGTCCCGATGGCACAAACGTTTAGTCCACTTAGAGGGTGGCCACCCCTGCTCTTTTAGTAATGGCTGAAGGTATCAACCAGCATTTGATGTGGGTTTGAAGACTACTATAACACAAATCAATGTTCAGAGTATTGTCGTTTTACATAATTCTGTTTCCGATATTTAAAATAAATACGGTTTTCAAATTCAAAATACTGCGGCTCATTACTCCCACAATATTACACTTATGTAAAAAGTGTCCTACATTTGTCATACTTTATTTTCCATAATGAATCACATCCCTGCGTTTGTATCTGTAGTTCAGGACCACCCTGTTGTTTACAGACAAATCAAAATTCATGAATCTGTTTAATATTTAATCTTAAAACCCGAGACCACACATCTTCTTATTACGGAAAGTTGTCATGGCTACGTCGAGACGTAAACTTCATAGCTTACAACTTTTAAGTAAAGTTATATATTTTAAATCCCCGCTCTATCTCTATAAAAAAATTAACTTTCTCTCCTGCCACAACTTTGGCACTCGTTCGAAAGATAGCCTAACTCTGTTGGTATCTAGGCATCGCACAAGTGCCTATTCCAAGACATTTTTGGTAGCCAAGACACGCGTTTGTAATGCACTCGGAGACTCCGTGAGGTAGAAATATGCCGAGTCTTTTAATTTAAAAAAAAATCTGTGCTGAACTCTCTTATTGGTTTTGTGATTTTAAATTTTTCTTCTTTGTTTTTACAAATTTTAAAATTTTATTTCTGTAACACTATTAAGTAATTTAGCTACGTATATATAATATTTATTTGATCCTTGTTACATTGTGGAATGCTTTCGCATTATGTATAATGTGGTTAAGTGTAATACAAAGCGATTTCGCCTTAACATCGCCACATAAAATTAAGACAAATAAATATACATTGTTTATAGTTTTCAAGGAAAAAGCATTCTTTGCAGAATTTATGTGAATGGCTGATCTATATCGAGCGTTGTAACGATGTATTCATGTGTTTGTATAGAATATATTTTAAATTTAGCGTATGTAGAATAATGTTTTGTAAATTTACGCACCGGAAGAATATCTAGCTCATTAAATATATTCCTACAGCTAGCCAAAATATGCAAAGATTTTTATTATCCGAAGTGCTCTTTTTTGTATTGTGAAGACAAGCTGTAAATTTTATTGTTACTAATCCCTCAAAGTATTATCCCATAGCTGTTATGTGTCGGTACGTACGCAAACAAACAGAACTTACACGTTTGCGAGACGTTATTGAAGCACGAAATATAAGCATACAACACGATGTGTTGATCTTTTTAACATGTACTTTGTATGGTCTTTCCACCATAGTTTGTCATCTATTTCAACTACAAGAAATTCAATTTTCTTCACGTCACTGATTAATTTTTTGTATAAGTAGTTTAGGTTATTTGCTAGCAGAATTTAGATTGAAAAAAAAAAAAAACTTTAAGTTTTGTTTAGGTTTAGTGCCAAATTACTTGTAGCAAACCAGGAGATTACTTTTTTAATGCACTAACAGCAGAATTTTCAAATGCCATGTCTATAGATGGATTTATAAACAGATTTGTATCACCAGCAAATGGAACTATATGGAAACAATCGACATTTGCTTTTTAAGATTATTCAGATACGTGACCAATAAGGACAGTCAAAGAATACTCCGTTGTGTAACACCTACATTCATTATTTAATATTGTGAGCGGTAGTAATTGACATTGTTTTTTTTTACCACTTGCCTTCTATTTATCAAATATGATTTCAGTAAGATGTAGGGGCCTATGCATTTTCTCTTATACCTATGTTTTCTATTTTTTCTAATAACATGTTGTTATCAACTGTACCAAATGTTTTTACTAAGTCGAGAAATATCCCGAGTGAGCTACAGGATTCTTCACTGCATGTTACAACATTTTCCATAAATTTACGAATTGCTGATTCAGTTCTTTTTTTTTAAAGAACCAGACTGGAAATTTGTAAATATATTTAAGTTAATGATGAATTCTTAATAATTAATTCAAAAACATTAGATACTGGTAAAGTGATATGGGGTTTGTAGTTTTCAATTTGAGTTTTGTTTCCTTTTTTAAATAATGATACAGGGAACACCGCTGTTAAAAATTTATTCATTTATGACACTAATGAATGGTTATCGAAGTACGGATAAACATTCTTTGATTATTTTGACTGAGATATCATCTAGTCATGTTGAATCCTTATTTTTTAACACTATTATACAATTTTCTACTTTTATTAGACTAACAGGATGCAATTAAAGAGATGCTTCAGCAGCGTTTGATTTCTTTTGACATGTGTTCTGCTGAACTATTTGAGCACACATTTGTCTGGCAATGTTACACAAATGTCAGTTTATGTAATTAGCTGCATCGACAGCAGTATTTAGGATTACACAGTTTTGAGGCACTAGTACTGAATTTTGGTGCGACGATATTTTTGAGCCTGTTTCAGTCTTTATATTCCAAATAGTCTTCGATTTGTTCTACGACTGTTGAAACACATCGTTTGAAAGTTTATTTGCCTGTTTTATATAACTTCTATATGCTTCTTTTATACCTTCTGTAGTAATTTACAAAATTGGGTTAGTTATCGAGCTTGTTTGTCATGTGTAATACTATTAATTCGCTTCTTGATATCCTAATACCATTAGTAATCCAGTTTTGTTTACTTTTACCATGCTTAGTACTATGTAATGTTTTTGGAATATGTGTGATGTAAGTGTATTCTTAATGATCCTAAATATATAATTTACAGATTCAGCAGAAAAAACTAGGGCCACATTTAGATTTCTGAAGTCCCTCCTGTATGTTAGTGTGGATTCACATAATATTTTGCTCCAACTTATCCTCAGTAATTGAGCATAGTGATCATACAACGCTTCTATTAATTTACTAAGATCAGTTTTATCACAATTTCTACATATTATAAAGTGGTTGACACAAGTTGAGCTAGCACTTGTATCCTAAGTTGCATAGTTTGTTAACGGATGCAGGCCATTATGTCCGTAAAATTTTTTGGAAGTGGATGTATTTTAATTTTCGGCGTTGATTAGATCTATGTTTACATTACCGCACAGTGCAAATCTTGTTTTTCACAAACAATTTTGGACAGCAGTTGTTCCATTTTGTAAAAAAAACATCAATTCCCCCACTTGGGGATCTATATAGGCTGTGCAAGCTATGATCAATTTTACATTATTTATATCTGTTAGCTCGTTTGCAGCAATTTCAAAATTTATTTCATCAGATAGTCACTCAATGTAATTTCTTCTTTTAAACTGTATACTGTCATGAACGAAAATACATGCATCACCGCACTTATACCAAATCCGACAATTGTAACTTGCTCGCTAAGATTGTGAAATATTATATAGCGGAGCTTAGTTTCTGCACACCAATATTCGCAAATATGCAAACATGCTGCTGTATTTAATTCATTTAGAAACATCTCGAAACTTTGTACTTTGCTTTTTAATTCCCATACACTTTGTTGTAAAATACTTATGCTAGGCTACTACAATTATCTGTTTTACTGATGCTGTCGGTTGTCTACTTTTTAATTAAATTATCTGTGTAAGAAAAATTCAATTTTAAAATATGTTCTTCCATTTCCTTGTTGATGGAAAGCTGCATGTTATATCCTCTTGGATACCACATTACGGTTTATTAATTACAACAGGGACGTGAGAATCTGTGATTTCATTTCGGCACAAACTAGAATTCTAACAATTGTAATTTTCCAGTCACTTTTGTAACTGGCCCTCGGCAATGTTACGTCTCTTGGACGCCGCTGAGACTGTAACCAGGAAGACAGTACATGCAAGCCCAGCAGCCATTGTGTCAACGTGTAGTCACTATGTAGCTGCTTTCTCCGTGAGCTCACAGCATTTTGGAGGCTAGCTTACACGTCAGTGAACTCACACACTTTTTGGCCTAAATTAATTATGTTTAAGAAATAGTATGTTGTTCTTGAAATATTCTTAAAGAGTCTTCAAACATATTTTTTAATATTAGATAGCGAATTATGTCTGCCTTTCAAATAACATTATTTAGGCTAATTTAAAAACCGATGTCAGTACAGTTTGAGTCTCTCTGATGGATAGTACTTAATTTTTATGACAGCAATAATGATTAACTTATTCCTCGTTTATAATGCTAGTAATAATTTAATACACGGGAGAAATGTAACCAAAAGTGACTAAACACAAGGGCCAAAAATATCGTTCCACGACTATTAACGCTCGTTTCTTGATTCATCGAACACGAGTTCTCAGGAATAGAGAGAAAAAAACGAAGGCCAGCCAAGTTATGAGGTTTGGGTTTTAATCCGTTGGAGTTTTTGTTGGCATTCCTGTCCAGGCATGAATAAAAACTTCGGACTGAATAGGATATGGTCAGTGGTTTAACATTAGGTTGTCTATAACCGAAATAATGAAATGTTAACTCGCGCAGCACAAGTGATTCAAAACCTTATGCAAATCACTCAGATATTAAATATGTCTTTAATTAAAAACTTCATTTAAGTAATTGATTTCATTTTTGTACTTGCCTTCTCTCAGTTTTTGTCAAATCTATTGTGATAAAGTCATATGGGCATTTCAGTACTAAGGACAAATGTCTTAGAATTTCTCATCACACAAATCCTTACCAATAAATACATTACAAATGTGTTTTAAAGGGACGTAGTGTAATGCCTTGTTTAAATATATGCCAAAATTTGTCTTATATCTTAAGTTTTTTTACATACAGTACTTTCAAATAAGTTCGGGCAAAATATAACACAACTGATGACATCGGCTCAATACGCCACTGTGGTTGAATATGTCTCGTGTAACACTAGACGTGTGGCTGACTTGAGCCATGGTCTGTGTGCACAGAAGAATACGAATACAGGAGATCTGGCGAAATGTGCACTTTTGTGCCATCTGTAGTCCGTGTCGAAACTGCAAGAATGCCTTCAATAGACTGCTCGGTGTGCATTTTGTTGCATTTGTCAGGCGATTCCATACGTTTACTGCAACTGCACTGCACCATTCTCTTGACGCCAATTCCGAACTCTGGTAATGTGTCACACCTAGGCTACATGGTTCAATGTAAACATTATTATCGTAATGTATTGCACTAGATGCTAACCTTTTCGGGCTACACCCCTGACGGTAGGGCAAGTAAAAAGAAGTATCGTACAGTAATTTCTATTTGCTTCGCATCGATTGCCACATACATCAATGCTAATTGACTACTGGTACATTTAACAACATAAGTTTTGCAGCCCATTGTCCAAAACAAGGTATAATTTAGTGTTTGACATTACACAGCCTGTACACCTGCGTCATTTACACAAATCATATGAACGTAACTTATTATGCAAAATTACAGCGACACCCCATTCGTAAATATAAAAACAAAGAAGTTGTAAAGAAAAAAATATTGTGAAACCTTTTCCTTCACTTTAATAAATGATGAGATAAAATAGAAAAAACCAACCAATATCTCTATTACTAGAGCTACTGACCAAATGGAAACCAAACGCCTGTAGAAGTCATAAGAAATATATTTAAACAGAATTCATATGATAGGAAAATAATGACTTCTACAGACAAGTCAGGCAACTAGATAAATAAATAAGCAGGAATTATGATAGTGTATGAATTTTCAAAATGATGTGTTTCTACCGTGACCAAGGTGATTAACTCGGGTACGAACCTGACCATCAATTAACTTACAAACCTGGGTTCTACTTGGTTTTCTGTTTTATAGATGTTTCAATTTTCCTGTTTGTTCCCGGAACAACTTATAAACTTCTTAAACTCTTTGCTAGATCAAGTTTAGAAATCTCAGGTCAATCTTAGGTTTTGTTCATTTGAAGTGAATCACACCCGTTGAGATATAAGAAGAATTTTGATGCTATTCTGTCTAATCAACAAAATTTTTTGGGAACTTGACACGACGGCGTAGTTTGGGTGGGTCTTACCGAGGATGTCTTGTAGTAGGTCTAGACGGTTGTCTCTAGATCATCCCTCGATACTCATTCGACCACATCCTTCTCGTCCTGGGGTGGTGACCACGTACTCTTGGTGCTCGTAAGACGATCGCGACCTCTTCGTCCTCAGATGAAGTTCTCGTTCCCCTCGTTCATCGAATAGTGGACCCGTCGAACTGTAGACCTCGGAGACCTGGACAGCAACGAACACGAAGTGGACTATGGAATGGCCTGATCTACGGGCTCTTCTTTACAATTCCCTGGAACGTCCTTCTTCGGCGTTGACATCGTGTATAATTTCCAATAAAATTCTCCTGGTATTAGTCGTAGAAGTAAAGTGAGACCTTTCTTACGACGCGTATGAACAATTTAGCGTCTCGTCGAAGAAATCCTCAGGTCTTCTTGACTACACGTCTGTTCGGCATCATGGACGGGAAGGTTCTTTTTCATAAAATTGTCTCAATCGTTCTTCAACAAAACTACTGATCTTGTTTTAACGTCGCAACACCCGTTCAATATTTTCCTCATAGCTTACCCCGGGTTTGTTCGCCAATATGATCAGATCGGGTTGTAATCCGTGATACAAAACAAAATATTCCCAGCATAGATATAAAAGCTGTAGAAGTAATTAAAGTTTCAAAACCACAATACCTTACACATTCAATACACAGACAATTAAAACTTACATTCTTCCTGGCACGTGGTAACTATGGTCATAGAATAGTAGACACCTAGGTTAATTTACAAATAAATTGAAATTTATACTCATCTGTAACATTGGACGAAATGCTATGTTACAAAGTACATAATTTTGTTAGGTTTTCCTATGCGGATCGGAAATCGTGCCATACATGGACACCGAAAAGTATTGCCTTAAGCTTTCACACTGCAATTAATACTCTTTGATACTATATGATACTTGCTGGTACCTACAGAATCAAAACTGTTTTGGACAATAAGTACATTCATTTTTCTTTCTCGAATACTGTGTCATTTACAGCAAAACACAAGATGGCTTCCTGGTAAACTTTTACAATATATTACATTTTGTGGAATAAAACACATCATTTGGATATTTGAGTTTTAAAGGTTTCAGTGGAGTTTCCACCTATTTTCACGTGATGGGTTTCCATCCGAACCCATTCTTGTTTTGTTGCACATCGTTATTTAATTATGCTCCTAATTCATGTGTTTTGCGCCTAAGATACACGTAAATTTCGCAGATACATTCCAGGTCAGGTTGAACGCCAATTATGTATACTTCATTGTCATGTCTGTGACTTGCTGGCGGCTGTTACGTTACGCGTTTGACTACTGCAAGCCAGTAGTAAATAAGGAAATAATGCGAAGTTCTATCGCTTGCTACTTGCTTGTACGGTTATAAGCCAATAGATAATCGATTGTGGCTAGTGGGTGTATAGGACTGACAAGTCTAGGCTGCTGCCAGATGAATCCGCGAAATTGGCGTACCTCTAGCAATAGTGATAGACATACAAAATTCCCATAATTTTCTGACAGCTGACTAGACTCCAAGTGACTATAGGATCGTTCGACGTCTCGCGCTGGCCGATATTGTCGTGACTTGTCGCGGAGAATGCTTACACGGCAGAGAGGCTAATCTACGTAAATACGTAACACACGTAACACTAAAAAGTTCGTGGGCAATTGAATCGCAGATTATGCTCTGTTATGTATTGGAAAGTGAAGTTTAGTCTGCTACCAAATGATAACGCGAATTTGGCATGTCTCTAGCAATAATGCGTTCATGTGTGTTTTGTTGTGTTTCTTGAATACTCGATGGTGCACATTCAACGTTATACACATGTTTATAACTTACGATGACATACTTAATCATTTGTTTCTGGAACTCTATCGTTGTAGCTTCATTTGTGATTTGAAAGAAACGGAGGAGTCCCCGACTGTTGTTGCAGAGGGACTTCCTGACGGTAAAAAAGTTGTATGCAATTAGAGGGTAGTCACCCCAGCTAATTTTATAAGGGACGAAGGTATCAACCAGCTTTTGCTGTTGGTTTGCAGATCCAAATAGCATTAAGCAGTGCTGAAAATACTGTATTTTTATTACAATTAGTTTCCCATATTTTGGGAAAATACAGTTTTAAAATTCTATGTTCAGAGACCGATTACTCCCATAATATTGCGAATGGATTTGAAGTGCAAAACATGTTTTCGTCATAGTTTTTCGTAAGAACAAGCATGCGGAGTTTGTCTCACTGTTTAAGAAATATCCGATATGTATATACACATGGAGGCTACTATGCAACACAGGAGATGGCAGACTTAGTCTAATGCTACGAGCAAGCACATGGCAGCAACCGACGTGCAATGTACCGTGTATACCACTAAATATCCAGGACGCCGTACACCATTTGTAAATATGTTTATTACCCTGTTCCAGCGTTTTTCGGAAACAGGATTGTTTGCACCACGAACAAGGGATTGTGGCAGACCTCGAACAATTAGCACACTGGATATGGAGCAACGGGTACTAGAACATGTGGAGGCGAACCCCAAAACAAGTGTCCAAAAGATAGCTGGAGTTGAAGGTGCTGCAAAATCCTTAGCCTGGAGGTTCCTCTGTGTAGAATTACTCTATCCCTACCACATACAGCGTGTCCAGGCTCTGCTACCACACCATCGGGCCGTCAGATTGCAATTCTGCCAGTCATTTCTCCACATGTATGCACATGATCTGCATTTCACTGCGAAGGTGTTATTCACAGATGAGGAGGGTTTCATGGGAGACGGTATTGTCTAATACACACGTGTGGGCCGATGCAAATCCGTATCCACTTGACGAGAGAAGACACCAACACAGGTTTAGTATGAATGTTTGGGCAGGCATTTACGGAGACAGACTCCTAGGTACCTACTTTCTACACAACAAATTTAATGGTGCTACGTATTTTAACTTCCTTCGGAACTAGTTACTTTTGTAGCTGGAGGATGTGCCACTTCAAGAACGCCTACGTGTGTGGTCCGTGAATGATGGGGTATAGGTCTATTTTCAGCTACGAGTACGGTATTCCTTAAGCGATGGATATGTCAGGGAGGGCCAAACCTTGGCCTGCCTGTTCCCCTGATCTTAAATCTTTAGATTTTTGGCTGTGGAGGCATGTTAAGGCCGTGGTGTATGGAGCCCCCGTACATTATGTGGATACGCTAAGGAAACGCGTGTTCCATGGCTGTGATGCAATCCGGCAAACCCAGGGATGATCCAAAGAATGCGTGAGTCCATGCGGCGCAGTGTGGAGGGCAGTATTAAATGTACGGAGGCCACATCGAGCACCTGTGGGACGAGTGGTTCAGGCATATGGACAGTAGTACACCACAACTCGGTAGATATGTGTTGGTAAGCTATTTTGCCCAAAGGCCTACCAAGGTGCTTGCCAGATAGATCACCATTTTTAGTTTACCATAGAACCAAGATCAAAACTGTGACTCAATGTTAAACACAGCCCTTACAAATAAAATGAAGGAAAAAACAAATTTTAGAAAAAAAATTTTTGTTTCTGCAAAATGTAATTAGGACTGATATGAATTTCTTATACTTTTCTTTTCTCGTCGAAGCCCATGTTCAAAATACAAACAAATTACCATATGAATTTTCCATTACACAATTTGTACAATGTTTTCCTGCCTACTGGCTAGTTTACATTTAACAAATTCAAAGCCAACATGGCTTCTGGATACAATATTCATATGATTATTTCAAAAGAGTAAATAGCTTACAATAAACAAAATATAATTTATAATGACAACAATGAGAAATTCTAAATTTGATAATTATCCATACCAATTCTAACGACGGCCAGCTATCTGAACAATTTACCATTGATTACAATAAAGCTCATTCATTAATATAGCCAATATGACGTCTTTCGCAAACACGGAAAATCTTTGGTTAGAATTTTCAATCCTTTATTATCACGGCATCTTAGGAAATAAATTACTAATGTCAACAAAACTGCCAATCTAATCACCAGTTTACTAAGTCACTAGCAGTTAACTTAAATGTTTACAAGCAACACCTAATGTTTCTACATGAAGCCTAAATGGGCATTGATTCATTCCTGGCACTCTTAGTTAAGCCGAATTTCCCATACTTACATAGTTCCTAGCATCGCCATCACTGATGCTTTTTTGCCAAAACCCCGTATATATACACTGCTTGCTCCCCTCCCAAATCCAGTAGCATCATCACAAATAAGTCGTGGGAGAAAAACACTAGCACCAGAAACATGGAGGCGAAAGTCTCAAACTCGACGGAACTCGAGACACAGCGCTGCATGAAATATAAAATTTCGTCTAGTAATACGATAGTATAATTCCAGTACAACTTAAAAATATGTCTCTACATTCACATAGGTAGACAATTTCCTTCCATTTGTTACACATCTCTCGTGCATTTCTTGAAATCTGGACAAACAATATTGCGTATTAAACAAGTCTGTCAAATAGGCCGGTCGAAATTTTTTCCAAGACACGCCTTCCTTTGATACATACTACACCCCTCTGCAATTATTGGAATAAATTTATTGAACACCTGTACATATATATATAAATTATATATACATATATTATTATTTATTTATTTAAAAATATATAAATATGAAAAATAATAACCAAAAAAATATTGCAACTTTAAATTTCTGTACATGTATGTAATTCTTTTCTTTTTTAAAAGACAATTGATAAAAACATATTTTGGAGCCCCGCGTTTGACACAGTGACTAGAATAGTTGCCTCCCACCAAGTCAATCCGGGTTCAAATTCCGGGTGGGTCGGTCCAAAGATTGTCGCATGTGGGAATCGTGCCGAAGGATGCCGCTGGTCGGCGGGTTTTCACAGATGTCTCCCGCTTCCCCAGCCTCTTCATTCTGATGCTTCTCCATACCCACCTCTTGTCCCACTTCATAAGCTCATAAGACAAAGAATTTAAATACTGACCAAAATCTCTTCACTTCACCATCATATTTCCCACACTCACTTTAAAGCTTTTTTTAGTTTAATCTCTCTTTATTTAGGTCATATTTTTTTTGCATATTCACGAAGGCATGAAATATATTTAGTTGAAAGTGTGACCATTGTTTTATCGCAAGGAAGAAATAAATAGATAGATTTACTTTTGAGACATGTTGTCCTTATTTATACTATTGTTTTGTACATTTAGAAGAATAGCATTGTGACATGTTGTATTTTATGTTTTTAGTTAAAACATTATATATATATATATCACAATCGCATACTTCTTCCTCACACATTTTAACTTTGTTTGACTCCTTATTTTTTGACTGATATAATGAAATATTTTACTACTGTTAAAAAGTTAATATTTAGTACATTTATGTAATGAAAAACATTCTATAGTAATAATTTTACAACATTCTTTATCATGTTTGGCATTGTGGTTGTGGGATTGATTTGTTTAACGGTTCTTCCATTACATTTTTGTATATAATTTAATTTAGAAAAAATATACAACGAAATTGAAAGTAAAGAAAAGTTTTCAGGAACCGAACCTCGGTGTAAATCAAGAATGTGTAGATACTAATAGGAGACAGTGTGTTTTTTTTAATTCAGTTCACAGAGTAATATGTACATTTTTTTGCAAATTTGGTGTAAAAAGGTTGATGTGTTTCAACAGTAGACTCCTTTAATTTTAATAGCAAAACCCGATGTGCCTATTTGATTCAAGTTTACGTAAGAAAAAATTGACAACTCACGAAACACAATTTTAATCAATAATTTGTTAAGTTGCTTTCATAGACCTATGTATGTAGTGTGTTAGTATATATATGTGGGGTAGAAAATTCAATTCCCATCGGCCACAAGGCCAATCACCACAAAACTTAGAGCCAGAGATTTATGGAGAAATAAATTCTCAACAACTGGTTCCATTGCATTGGACACACCTGCAGACCTACTTCTCTCAGTGACTCAGGGTTCTACCCATAATTCACAGACATGTGGTGTGCAGTTACATTGTTCTGATAATCAGTCACATGAGCGATGACTCTATACAAACACACTCTGCCACAACACACCTGCAGACCTACTATTCTCAGTGAGTCAGGTTTCAACCCAATGTTCACAGACATGTGGTGTGCAGTTAACTTGTTCTAATTGGCAATCGCATGAGCGATGCCTTTATACAAACACAATCTGCCAATACACACCTACAGACCTACTACTCTCAGTGAGTCAGGGTTCTACTAATAGTTCACAGACATACAGTGTGCAGTTACCTTGTTCTGAATGGCAGTCACATGAGCATGCCTCTATACAAACTCACTCTGCTAACACACACATGCAGACCTGCTTCCCTCAGTGAGTCAGTGTTCTACACATGTTTCACAGACATGTGGTGTGCAGTTACCTTGTTCTGATTGGCAGTCGCATGAGCGATGCCCCTCTTCAAACACACACTGGCAATACACACCTACAGGCCTACTAATCTCAGTGACTAAGGGTTCTTCCCATAGTTCACAGACGTGTGGTGCGTAGTTACCTTGTGCTGACTGGCAGTCACATGATAAATGCCCCTCTTAAAACACACTCTGCAAACACACACCTACAGGCCTACTAGTCTCAGTGAGTCAGGGCTCTACCATAGTTCACAGACATGTGGTGTGCAGTTAACGTGTTCTGATTAGCAGTCACATGAGCAATGCCTCTGTACAGAAGTTCACAGACATGTGGTGTGCAGTTAACTTGTTCTGATTAGCAGTCACATGAGCAATCCCTCTATACAGAGCCACTCTGCCAATACACACCTACAGACCTACTACTCTCAGTGAGTCAGGGCTCTGCCCATAGTTCACAGACATGTGGCGTGCAGTTACCTTGTTCTGATGGCAGTCACATGAGCATTGCCCCTATACAAACACACTCTGTAAATACACACCTACAGACCTACTAGTCTCAGTGACTCAGGGTTCTACACATAGTTCACAGACATGTGGTATGCAGTTTACATTGTTCTGATTGGCAGTCACATGAGCAATGCCCCTCTTCAAACACACCTTGCAAACACACATATACAGACTTACTAGTCTCAGTGAGTCAGTGTTCTACACATAATTCATAGACATGTGGTGTGCAGTTACATTGTTCTGATTGGCAGTCACATGAGCATGCCACTATAAAAAAACTGTCTGTCAATACATACCTACATACCTACGACTCTCTGTGACTCAGAGTTTTATCCATAGTTCACAGACATGAGGTATGCAGTTACCTCTTTCTGATTGGCAGTCACATTGGCGATGTCCCTATACAAACACAGTCAGCCATAACTCACCTACAGACCTACTACTCTCAGTGAGTCAGGGCTCTTCCCATAGTTCACAGACATGTGGTATGCAGTTACCTTGTTCTGATAGGCAGTCACATGAGCGATGTCTCTACAAAAAAAAAACACTGTGCCAATAAACACACCTACAGACCGACTACTCTCAGTGACTCAGTGTTCTACCCATAGTTCACAGACATGTGGTGTGCAGTTACCTTGTTCTGATTGGCAGTCACATGAGCAATGCTTCTATACAAACACACTCTGTAAATATACACATGCAGACCTGCTTCTCTCAGTGTCTCAGGTTTCTACCTGTAGTTCAAAGGCATGTGGTGTGCAGTTACCATTTTCAGATTGGCAGTCACATGAGCGATGCCATTGTACAAACACACTCTGCCAATACACACCTAAAGACCTACTAGTCTCAGTGGCTCAAGGTTATACACATAGTTCATATACATGTGGTGTGCAGTTACCTTGTTATGATTGGCAGTCACATGAGCAATGCCTCTATACAAACACACTCTGTCAATATACACATACAGACCTGCTTCTCTCAGAGACTCAGGAGGGTTCTACACATAGTTCAGAGACGTGTGGTGTGCAGTTACCTTGTTCTGATTGGCAGTCACATGAGCAATACCTTTATACAAACACACTCTGTCAATATACACATGCAGACCTGCTACTCTCACAGACTCAGGAGGGTTCCATACATAGCTCAGAGACGTGTGGTGTGCAGTTACCTTGTTCTGATTGGCAGTCACATGAGCAATGCCTTTATACAAATACACTCTCTCAATATACACATGCAGACCTGCTTCTCTCAGTGTCTCAGGTATCTACATGTAGTTCACAGGCATGTGGTGTGCAGTTACCATTTTCAGATTGGCAAACACATGAGCAATGCCTTAATACAAACACACACTGCAAATACTCACCTGGAGACCTACTACTCTCAGTGAGTCAGGGCTCTACCCATAGTTCATATACATATGGTGTGCAGTTACCTTGTTCTGATTGTCAGTAACATGAGCGATGCCCCTATACAAACACACTCAGCCAATACACGCCTATAGACCAGTTTCTCTCAGTGAGTCAGTGTTCTACCCATAGTACACAAACATGTAGTGTGCAGTTACCTTGTTATGATTGGCAGTCAACAGAGCGATGCCCCTATACAAACACACTCTGCCAATACACACCTACAGGCCTTCTTCTCTCTGTGAGTCAGTGTTCTACCCATAGTACACAGACAAGTGGTGTGCAGTTACCTTGTTATAATTGGCAGTCACATTAGCGATGCCTATATATAGAGCCCACGATTTTTGGTGAAAAGAATTCTGCAACATTTTGTTTCAATGCCTTATGTGCACATATGAAGCTCTGCTTTGTGGTCAGTGATTGGCTGTTTTTAACTCTCAGCGTCTCGGGGTTTTACCCGCAAATTACAGACGTGTGGTGTCGCAGTAACCTTGTTCCTGTTGGCACAAGTCAAATGAGCCACGCCTGTGCAATTATACATTCTGCCAATGATCAAGAAGCAGACCTGCAGATGTGCACGTAAGGCATTGAAACAAACTGTTGCAGAATTCTTTTCACCAAAAATCGTGGGCTCTACCTATATACAAACACACTCTACCAGTACCCACCTACAGACCTGCTCCTCTCAATAAGTCAGTGTTCTACCCATAGTTTACAGACATGTGGTGTGCAGTTACCTTGTTCTGATTGGCAGTCAAATGAGCATTGCCCCTATACAAACACACTCTGCCAATACACACCTACAGGCCTTCTTCTCTCTGTGAGTCAGTGTTCTACCCATAGTACACAGACATGTGGCGTGCAGTTACCTTGTTCTGATGGCAGTCACATGAGCGATATCTAGAGCCACGATTTTATGGCGAAAAGATTTTGCAACATTTGGTTTCGATGCATCATGTGCACACCTGCAGCTCTGCTACATCGTCTGTGGTTGGATGATTTTACCCTCACTTGCCTTGGCAAATTACAGACGTACAAACTCACTATAATCTTATTCTAATTGGTGCAGTAAAATGAGACAAGTGTCTGAACATAGACGCGCTGCCAATAACCTTGAAACAGAACTGCCGATGTGCACGTGAGTCACTGAAACAAAGGGGGCAAAAATCTTTTCGCGACAAAATCGTGGCCCTAGCGATATCTATATACAAACACACACTGGCAATACCCACTTTCAGACCTGCTTCTCTCAATGAGTCAGGGCTCTACCCATAGTTTACAGACATGTGGTGTGCAGTTACCTTGCTCTGATTGGCAGTCACATGAGCATTGCCCCTATACAAACACACTCTGCCAATACACACTTACAGGCCTTCTTCTCTCAGTGAGTCAGTGTTATACCCATAGTACACAGACATGTGGTGTGCACTTACCTTGTTCTGATGGCAGTCACATGAGCGATGTCTATGTACAAACACATACTGCCAATACCCATTTACAGACGTGCTTCTCTCAATGAGTCAGGGCTCTACCCATAGTTTACAGACATGTGGTGTTCAGTTACCTTGTTCTGATTGGCAGTCAAATGAGCATTGCCCCTATACAAACACACTCTGCCAATACTCACCTACAGACCTGCTTCTCTCAGTGAGTCAGTGTTCTACCCATAGTACACAGACATGTTGTGTGCAGTTACCTTGTTCTGATTGGCAGACACATGAGCGATGCCTCTATACAAACACACTCTGTAAATACACACCTACAGACCTCCCACTCTCAGGGACTCAGGGTGCTACCCATAGTACACAGACACATGATGTGCAGTTACTTTGTTCTCATTGGCAGTTACATGAGCGATGCCTCTATACAAACACACTCTGCCAATACAATTTGTACTATTAAATCAAAATTTTCGTAAGGGAGGGTCTCTGCCCCCCCCCTCTGGTAATTGGTGTAAGGAACACCCTCCGAAAATTAACTCTGGCTACGCCTAATGACGTGTTTGTGGTGAGTGCAAACGAGAATGTAGGCATCTTACTTACGCCATGGATTGTGCCGGCTGCTCCTGGTGACGCCTGTAGGTCTTTCGCCCGTGTTGCTATTCCCCTATCTCCCCTCCAGGACGTGATGTGTTGTTGCA
This sequence comes from Medauroidea extradentata, assembly GCA_003012365.1. Classification (NCBI taxonomy): domain Eukaryota; kingdom Metazoa; phylum Arthropoda; class Insecta; order Phasmatodea; family Phasmatidae; genus Medauroidea; species Medauroidea extradentata. The sequence goes on along the minus strand of PNEQ01002179.1, from coordinate 78,508 downwards.
GAGCTGTAAAGCGGCTGGTTGATGGGACTAGCTCCGGAAAGACCATGAATTGGCAGTGGCCAATTTAACTCACTCGTGTGTGTAGATTTCTGTACTTATTTATTAAGTCGTTACTGGCATACTGTATAATGTACGAACGTGCCTTACTTGGTCCCAACACCTATAGTCAGTGGGTGGCTTACATGGTAAACGCGAACACTGGTTATGCGATAGTGAAGTTACGTTGTAAAATAAACCCCAGGGGGCAAGAGCTTACAGGAATGGGAGTGGTTCTACTCCTGAACGATTAAATTAAAGTAATGTAAGATGTTCCAGAAAATGAGATGAAATCACTATTGCAGCTACATGATAAGATAAGATACGATGCTGGTCCATGAGCCGCGAGTCACGTGGCCTACATCCTACATGCCCGAGTCAAGACTGAGGAGCAATGGCGCCCGCTCCCGCTAGGTAGCCGAGAGCATCCGCCAAAACTATGCACTTGGTTACTTTAAGCATGTTGTATTGAAGCTGACTACATACAAAGACACTTAACATTACATGAGATACAAGTGAGCCCTTAGAGATCTAAACATAATTGAATTTGCTGAAATGGAGTAAATAAACATACTTAGGGAACTTAATTTAAATGTGCCTTCCGCTCCAGTTGGCTTGTTATGCTGTCCTTCTAAGTCCGAGCTGGCACTGATTATTGTAATAACACACGTAAATCACTTTTATATATTACATTACTTACTATTCTCATTTTAAATATAAAAGTTTGTGTGTGCGTTACACAGTCTTTGTGTTTGTCAGGTCGTCAGTCTGCGGCATTCTCAGCGGTCTGGCGTCGTTGAGCACATTCGAAGCACTTTCTCTAAAAATTTTGTTTACCTTACTTGTGGATGTATAATAATTATAGTATAATACTGCGAATGCCTCGCCACTACTACTTTGACCTAGTAACTCCCGCACTGTGTTTCAGGCGACATTCGTTCTGGCATTTGCGCACATCGTGATCAGTGACGACGCAATGCTTGTTGTAACGTCTGGTGTTGAGGTGTGCTGCAGTGATGTTACTTGGTTGATTTACTTTAAAAAGTGACACTTTCTTTTGTATTGATTTGTTGACCATTTGGTCACATGAACTTGGCCGCTCAATTGGTCCCATCAGTATTGGGCACATGCAGGGTGCCTTCCGAAATTCCGCAGTCTGTTGGTGTGAATACTGCCGATGGGTCGCTGCTGTGTGTTGACGAACAGTCGCGATGCATGCGCGGGCAGTTGAGCACACGTCAAATGCGCCCCACTGGAGATACCGGTCGTGAACACTGGCTCAAGTGCGGCACGTTGATGCAGGTGGGGTTCATCGAGCACTAAGAAATTAGCGAGAGAGTTGTGGTACTGTAGTGGTCGCTATTCTGTGCTCTCAGTGCCGAAAGGGTAGCTTTATCTGTTAAGGTGGCGCGTGATATTCTGTGTCGCATGCGGAACAGCTGCAGGCGGGTGCGGTGTGGCGTGCGCGCTTGGTGCGACGTAGGGGCATCGTGCTGTTATCTCCGCCGTCATGCTCGCTGTCCGTTGTTCGCTTGGCTGGTGATGGCTTACGTGGTCGCCTTCGTGAAGTCTTTCTTTTGTGGTTGATTCGCATGCGGTGTTGATCCCGTGTCCTTTCTCTTTTGCTCTGCTTATCCTGTGCTCGGCTAGTAATCCATTGTGGTATCAGCAGGCCTGGTGTCTCCTCCTACGGTACCTGATACGATACTGCGATCACTTACATCGCCAGGCTGTGCCGTCTCGTGTCTGTTTCCTGATGTGGTGTCTTGCTCTCTGTCACCGATTTCTAGTGGTGCGTCGTTGCATCACTGCGTTCGGCAGGTCATTATGGCTTCGGTTTGTTTGTTGCGGCGGTGGGTCTGTGTCTGATACTCCTGACGTGGCAGGGCACGCCAGTTCCTCTTCTATCTGCACACGCTGCTCTGTGCCCTGCTGTGGGTTTTTTACCTCTACGCTCCGTGCATGGTGTATGTCATCTCTGTTGACCTGCTTGCGAAGTGGGCTCGTCTTTATGACGTAGGTGTTTGCGCTCATCGGCTTTATCACGACATGGGGTCCGCTCCATTTTGGACCTAGCCCTGGACAGAAGTTTTTCGGTGCGGATGACAGCAGGTGCTTCTTCACGAACACTTTCTGGCCGCCCAGGAGCTGGTTTGGTGGTCGTGTCGTTAACGGTACCCACTTTGCAATGTACTTATTTTGATTCTCGCCTGCTATGCATAAGTCGTCTTCGCGTCTCTCCCGTCGCTGTTCCCTGGCCTATAGGTTTTGAAACCTTACTGGCCTGCGAGCAGCTAAATTCACCGGACAGTGGTAGGTCACGACCATGGAGTAATGAAGCTGGTGACTACCCAGTGGCCTTGTTTATCCTGCGCCGTATGGTGAATAGCATCTGTGGCAGGTGGTCGGCCCATTTGCTGTGATCTTGGCTGTTGTGTAAGTGGAGGCAGAGTTGTGTTTTTATATCCTGATTCCGCCGCTCAGTCGGGTTAAATCTGGGATGATACACCGGCATGGTGTACGCTGTTACGCCCCATTTGGCACACATATCCTGCCATCTCTTAACGCTGAATTGGGTACTCTTATCTGATAACATGACTCACAGGTACCCCATCTGGGGTAAAATTAGTTTTCCAGTACTGCAGCAATGTTACTGATGTGGGCATTTTTTACAGCGTAGGCGACCGGCCATCTTGAAAACAGGACCATTATAACCACTATAAACCTTTTACCTAGAGAATTAGTGGGGTATGGCTCGATAATATCTAAGGCTACAGTGTCGAAGGGCACGGTTGGTACCCTGACTTGTTGCTGCTGACTGCCGTCTGTGCGCCTGGCCTTGAAATGGTTGTATGGCAGACATTTACGGACGTACTCTCGCACGTGGCTCGTTAGACTCGGCCAATGGAAATGCTGCAGGACGTTCCGCGCAGTTTTTTAGCGCCTGGGTGTCCGGCATGTTGGCTGTAGTGTATGAACGCGAGGACTTGTGCCCTGTCCATGAAGGGTACAAACACTTTCCACTTTTCGCTGCCTGCGCATGGCCGTGTTTCTAGTCTGTCGTCCATGATGCGCCATCTGTCCAGTACCTGCTGGCCACATTGTTTAAGTTTTGCAAACACGTCTGGTGCAGTCTGTTGTGAAGTTATAATGTCCTTGTGTAGCTGATAAATGTGGGTGTTAACTGTGACTGTAATATTGTTCCATGTGATTGAGTCTGCATTGTTTATTTTGGATACCATTGGAAACATTTCATTCCACTCCTCTTCGTCACGTGCTGTCGTGTTTTGGCCCGGTGACCTTGACAGCGCATCCGCCAGCTGATTTTCTGCTCCTGATATGTATTCCATGTGGAAGTGAAATGACTGTAATGGTAGGGTCCATCTGGTTAGTTTACTGCCGGCATCGCGAGTATTGTGTAGCCATACTAAGCATCGGTTGTCTGTGCGCAGTGTAAAGCATCGGTACTCAAGATAAGGCCTGTACCATTTTAACACCCACACTACCGCAAGACATTCTCGCTCGTTGACGTAGCAACATTTTTCTACTGGGCCCAATTTTGCACTGCTATAGTCTATAATGTGACATTCTCCGTTTTCGCCCAGCTGAAACTGCACTGCTCCTATTCCACGTTCGCTGGTGTATGTTTGTACCTACGTAGGTTTGTTGGGGTCATGGCGCGTTAGCGCTGGTCATTGCCAAAACTGGCCTTGATGTACTCGAAGCTTTTTGCCACTGCTGGTGTCCAGCTGAAATTTGTGCTGTGTGACAGGAGCACTATGATTATTATTGCGAACTCTGGAATCTATTCCTCAAACAATTTATTAACCCGAAGAATTTGTGGAATTGTTTACGGGTGCATGGTGGGGTGTATTCTTCAATGATTCGGAGTTGTTCCTGGACTGGTTTGTTTCCGTCTGCATTTATTACGTGCCCCAAAAATTTTATTTGTGATTTGCCAATGTGGCATTTATGGTTGGTGCACATTAGACCGTTGATTGCGAGCCTTTCCAGTACTAGTGAGAAGTGGTGTATGTTCTCTTTCCATGTCCGCGACCAGACTACTACGTCGTCGAGATACGCAACAACGCACTCTCCGATTAGCCCATCTAGCATACGAACAATCATTGCCTGGAAGGCTGACAGAGCACATTTCAACCCGCAGGGCATTTCGTAGAATTGGTACTGTGACCCGTCTGGGGTGGTGAATGCCGTCTTGTATCGGTGTTCCAGTATTATTGGCACTTGCCAATAACTGCTGCACAAGTCCAGAGATGTCATAATTTTTTAGTTACCCAGCAAGTTGAGAGCGGTTTTGACACTGATGTATTGTGGCGCAGTGGGTTTCGTGACTAAATTTAGTGGCCTCAGATCCACGCAAAATCTCTATGTGCCTTCTTTTTTAGGAGCTAAGGTCATGGGGAAATTGTACCGGCTGTCTGAGTGTTCAATTACGCCATCGGCGATTATCTCTGCTATCTGTTTAATTATTTTCGCCTGTGGTTGTAGATATTTCCACGGGGTGTGAACAGTGGTCAGTCGTTTTCTGTTTCTATAGCGTTTTCCGTGATATTGGTGCGCTTAACTGGGTCAATGGTCGCGAAAATGTCTCTGCGCTCGTGTAAGAGCTTCTGCACTGCTGCGTGGTATTGAGGTGATGTACTGTGATCTAGGTCATCTAGGTTTACTGTTGTTATTTGTGTACGGGGTTCAAGGCTATACACAGTTCTGCGTTCTTTTCGCCCGAAATGGATTCGCCTGGCGGCAGTTTCCACAATGGTGTTTTGTTCGGTTAACCAAGTCATCCTAAGATAGCATATTCACTTAATTCGCTTACTACAAATGCCACTGTTTGCATCTCAATTTCGCATATTTTGACTGTGATGATGGCCTGTCCCATTACTTCACCACTGGAGACAGTTGTAGCAAGTTGCACTGTTTGTTTACACTGGTTCAAATTCCGGGTATCTACAAAACGTGGACGGACAGAGTTGTGTGTATCAGCAGTGTAAACAAGAGCATAACACTTATTACCATTGATAGAAATTGGAATGCAGATTACCTTACAGTTCTGGACACAGCTAATGTTGAGCTGGTGGAGTAGTACCTGCTGCGGAATCCTGTTCGTGTTGGTTGTTGTGGTGGATGGGGTGAGGACGATGTCCGGCAGTCCTACCCCTGCTTCCTTTTCCAAGTGGAGGCGGCCATGCTCCGCCTCCCACTTGGCGCTCTGGCGCATTGGGACAATCACTGTGCCAATGGTACAGCTGTTGCCCGGGGCAGTACCTGCAGGTATACAGTGGCTTCTGTGTTTTGTCCCACTGTATTCTTTTGTCGTGTTGCTCTTTCTTGATGTAGCTGGTTTTCTCCGGTGGTGACATGTTCTTGTGCCCTAAATCGGCCATGTCCAGTCTCCCTTATCGCTGTCGCCCCCGCGGCATAGCTGCGGCTGTGGGGTTGTGGCTTGGTGTAGCTCGGGCTGGCTCGTACCGAGTCGTCGTATGAATGACTGTCTAAAACCATTATAGATCGCACGAAGTCCTTGTAACTTCTGTGTATCAAGGGTGTAGTTCCGCAGCGGAATTCTGGCAACACCGTAGAGGCTACAACTTCGAGCACTTCTGTCGTCGACATACTGCGATGGTACTGTTTCATCAGGTTAATTTTTCGCGCAGAAAACATACTGAGTGACTTGCCTCGCTACTGTGTTTAAGGCACTGCGCGGCTGCGCATTTGTAAAGACAAAAACGTGCTAGTAAATCGCCATTGAAATGCGGTGAGAAACTCGTCCCATTTCATACCATAATGCATTACTGACTTAAACCATTGTCTCGCATCGCCTAACAGCTGGTTCCTTTACACAACTAGGCTACTCATCTTCGTACACGCCATACTGGTGTAGTCTGGTTGCACAACCATCTATGAATGCATTAGGGTCTTCTGTTGTTGCCTCAGAAAAGTTCGGTAATGACTGAAATCTGTTTGGTGTTTTTGGTGTTTGAGCTTCCGGTCCTGCGCACACGTGTCTCGTGTATGGTAGGTTGTTTGGTGATGTGGGTGGTAGCCCTAAGTGTGTTCCTGAATGTAGTCCGTGTTGCATGTTCTGTCCTATTATTTGCACGTTGACGTGGCTTCGTCGCGTGCACTTGTGGCATTTAATTCCAGTGTCTGTCGGTGTCGTCCACTCGTTTCCGGGTATGCATTGCTGGTGTGCTTGGTATGCACACGTCTCACACTTCCACACTTCGGCCCCTGTGCCATAACACACTGGCTGTTGGCAGTGTGTAGCCTGCAGTTCGTTCCCGCTCAATAAGTCGTGAATGTCCTGTTTGGTCCTTGGTTAGTATCTCGCGCATGTGAGTTGTCCATTATGCACACTTTCCGCCTCATGTTGTGTTACGCAGTGCACATGATATAGACTTCTGCATGTCCTGCAGTTAAGTGTTGGCAGTCCATTACCGTCACACCATAGGAATTTTTTGCACTGCTGTCGCACTGTCATTGATGTTTGTACTTGCAACTGTTGTTTACTTGCGTTGCACTGACATGGTGTCGTTAGCAGTGGGTTGAGGAACCCAGTGCTGTCCCGTGGTCGCATACAGAACCAGCAAAGTTCCGCGTTTAGCCCGAGTGAGGTTTGTGCGACAGATGTCCTGCATGCATGGTTCGGCGCGTTCAATTGCCTCCCGGCGGCGTAATTTCTCGTCTTTTCTGTCGCATTGTCAAATTGACCCCACACATCCGAATTCACCAATGTTTGAATTGCTGACTGGCCTGATGCAGACGTGGCACAGTGCAGCCGTTAATCCACTTTAAGTTTGCATTTTTGGGCTGTGCTAGTCTCGCGCCAAGGTGTCGAAATTTTAGCACCCGCGGCAGGCTTTCTGGTTGCCCGGCCGGTGGGATGTTGTATTCCGGTCCTCTGACGGGGGGTTGAGGGGGGGTTGTACACACTGCCTCCCTCTGACATCACGCCTGTGGTATGTGCGTGGCCCCATGTCTCGTCATGCTGTCTCGATTTTCGTGTGCATTTGCACACACACTGTCTCCTTTCTGCACTATAGTTACACACGATTGTTTGTCCCGAGAGTTTTTACACTGTCCCGTCACTGACTTGTACACTGTGAAAAGTTTGCTTAGAATTTCACTCGACAGTCCAAACACCTACACATACCTGATGTTGCTGGCAACATGTTGCTCTCATTTCGGTTTGCCCCACATTGAGGCCACGTGACATGTTTGTGGTGACGGAAAAGGGGGTTGAATGCGTCATACTTATACTTTGGAGAGTGCCGTCTGCTGCTGGAGATGGCTGTAGGTCTACTGCCCATGTGGCAAGTTCCCTCTCTCTCCTCCATGTTGAAATGTGTTGTTGCAGGAGTGAAGAGCGGCTGGTTGATGGGACTAGCTCCCGAAGGACCATGAAGTGGCAGTGGCCAAATAACAAACTACCGCAAATAGATTTCTCTACTTATTTATTGAATCTTTATTGGCATACTGTATAATGCGCGAATGTGTCTTAAGCGGTCCCCATGCCTATAGCCGGTGGGTGGCTAACATGGTGAACGTGAACACTGGTTACATGATGGTGAACTTATATCGTAAAATAAACCCCAGGGCGCAAGAGCTTGCAGGGATGGGGGTGGCTCTACTCCTTGATGATTAAATTAATGTTATGTAAGATGTTCCAGAAAACGAGATGAAAACACTATTGTAGCTACATGATTAAACAAGATACGATACTGGTCCAGGAGCCGCGAGTCACTTGGCCTACCCCTACACACCCGAGACAAGACTGAGGAACAAAGGCGCCCACTTCGGCTAGGTTGCTGAGAGCCCCCACCAAAACTATGCACTTGGCTGCTTTAAGCACGTTGCATTGAAGCTGACTACACACAAAGACACTAAAATTACATAAGAGGCATGTGAGCCCTTAGAGACATTAACATAATTGAATTTGGTGAATTGGAGTAAATAAATATGCTTAATGAACATAATTTAAATGTGCCTTCAGCTTCGGTCGGCTTGTTAAGCTGTCTCTCTAAGTCCGAGCTGGCACTGATTATTATAATAACACACATAAAGCACTTCGATATAATACATTACTCGCTATTCTCATTTTAAATATAAAAGGTGGAAGGTGTGTTGTACAGCCTTTGTGTTTGTCAGTGGTCCGGTATCGTTGAGCACATTAGAAGCACTTTGCCTAAAAAATTTGTTTGCCTTACTTGTGGGTGTTTAATAATTCCATAAAATACTGCGAATGCCTCGCCACTACTTCTTCGACCTAGCAACTCCCTCACTGTCTGTTTCAGGCGACATTCGTTCTGGAATTTGCACACGTCGTGATCAGCGACGACGCAGTGCTCGTTGTAACGACCAATATCCCTTGCTTAGCTGGTGTTGGGGTGTGCTGCGGTGATGTTACTTGGTTGATTTACTTTAAATAGTGACACTTTCTTTTGTATTGATTTGCTGACCACATGGTCACATGAACTTGGCCGCTTAGTTGGTCCCATCAGTATCGGGCGCATGCAGGGTGCCTTCCGATATTCTGCTGGCCGTTGGTGTGAACACTGCCGATGTGTCGCTGTTGTGTGTTGACGAACGGTCGCGATGTGTGCGTGGACAGTTGAGCACACACCACTATTAAATATTTATAGACTCAATGGTCATTTGTTCAGGAAAAGTTTTATTTTTATTTTTGATCAAAATGTATGTAACAGTACTAATAGGTGTACTTGCAAAAATTTAACCTTGTAAACTACACTACTGTGTAGGAAAAATAATCTCTCATAACACTTTTATTAAGTTAGGAAATACAACTCAGCACTTACGATTTCATATTCCTCAAAATTAAATTTATTCTGACGACCTTACAACCAACTGTCCACACTACGACCTTGTAAACAAACACAAGCATTTATATTTCTAGTTTCTACAAATGTAAATACATTTTACAGGTGTTCCTATTATTTTGAAAATAAAGATTTAAGATTATAAACTAAGAACTGTCAACAAGAGCAATTAAAAATATGTACCTTTACAATTGCAGCGCACCTAGCGGCGAAATGTTGCCATGTGTCAAACTGTCCCGTACGAAAACGTTTTTTTCCAACCTTAGTATGCTATAACTATTGCCTCCCTTTTGTTTACTTTCACTTCTATGATTATTTAAATTTCTGAGCCAATTGCATTGTTTTTCGTGTTCGAAGTGGACTGAATGTGAAAGTTTGTAATGTACAATGTCTTGGATGCTGTTGTTATTGATAAGGGAGATGTTAGTTACCACAACATTTTCTGCGGAAAACATATTTTTAAATTGGTGAATTATAATCGTGTCGTTGTTGTTTGTAAGTACTGTTTTACTACTTATTGTTATGGTGAATGTCGTTGTTTACTATATTATGTTAGGCCTAGTACCGTAGGTTTCGAAACGTCATATTTGTGGAGAATCATAATATTGTTTCATATTCGTAATGGAAAAAAAAAAATGTATATATGTATACATAGCAACCGTGATTATTAACAAGTTGCATTGATTTTAAATCTTTGCAATATTTGCACAGTGTAGGAAAGACTGGAACAATGTTCCGTTAGAAGATATTGACTGGGGGGATAATAGAAGCTCGTACGGTTCATTTTGGTACTCTCCGTTGCCGCAAATGTTAATTAAATTAGAATGACTTATTTAACACAGATGTTTGAAGTTCTGCTTCCATTACAATTACACAAGTTTAAATGTTTACTTACCATATGTGGTATCTTTAGTTTGTTTTTACCTTTGTTTGTCGTTTACAGTAGACCAATTCTTGCTGACAAAGACTGTTTTCTAGGATCCAAAAATAGCAGAATTATTCCTGTAGGTAAATCACTTGAGTTTAAATATGTGTAGACTTACGCCAATACACATTATCGTTTATAAATAGGTATCAGTTTTTATTAGGCCTAAGTTTTGTTGATAGATACTTATATGTACACACATTTCTATAGCATACATATAGTTGAATTGTGCATTTGAAAAAAGCACAAAGTCAAAATATGCAATTTTTTAGGAGTGTAGAAAATATTATTTTATTCTACATTATGGAATCTACAGTTTTAACAGTTTATGGTGGAAATTATGGTACCATATTATAGGGACAAATGTTAAGAACAGCTACTCATTGTGTACCGCCCAAAATAGGCCTATTAATTTTAGGAGCATAGTTTATTTATAATGAATGTTTCTATAGACGTTAGAAGTATTTTAAATTTTATTGGATTGTGGACATATGACATTGCTCATGTTTAGCTGATCAAACCTGTGTTGAATGACAAAGTACGAATACAAACAAGAAAAAAAATGCACCAACAAAAAAAAAATCAATACCAGAGGAGTTCTGTCAAAAAATTGACAGAACTCCTCTGGTATTGATTTTCTTTGTGTGTGCATTTTATATGTTTTTTTTTTTCTTGTTTGTATTCGTACTTTGTCATTCAACACAGGTTTGAACAGCTAAACATGAGCAATGGCGTATGTCCACAATCCAATTAAATTTAACCGTAAACTCCCAATGCAACAAACATTTAAAATCTCGTTAGAAGTATTATACATAAAAAAAGACTTAGGTTAGTTTAGGTTAAAGATCAGGCTTATAGAGAATGTAGGCCATGTCTCAATTCACTTAGTGTGTGCTCTCACATTCTCTCTTGCGGCCACGTCACATTGACATCAGAGAGAGTGCTCTCTGGTTGTCTTCATATAGTTTGAGGTTACTGAAAACATGTGTCAGATATTGCAAGTATAAAAATTTTTATATATAATTATTTCCAGTGAACAGTCAATTATGGCAAGAAATTGTATTAATAATTAATTGTAGTTGGAAACTAAAATAATTGCATAGTTTGAGCAAACAAGATGCTAATTTTTAATTGTCAAGATAATTACAATGTGCGTAAATATACCATCAAACTAGCAAAGCAAAAGTATATACAGTAACTGGGTAGGTTGCAGCACCAAAACAATATATTTTCTATGCTGATAGTTGAAAGACAAGTGTTTGTATTCAATGCTGTTAAATTATAACTTTTTAAATACTCAGTTGTGGTGTGTCTTTATTTCACCAAACGACCTAGAAACAAATATTTTTGGTGGTGCAAAGTTACCCATGCTGATGCAAAGTATACCCAGTAAAAAATTAGAAAACTGTTAAAATGTCAAGGATATTTGGAAAATTTAATTAGAATCAGATTTTTTTTTTATTTAATTTTTCTTCTTGCAATTGGGCCTCAGCCCTGTGGCATGGATTTGCTTAACCTACCTCTTCTCAATTTTCCGACCCCACCAACCTTTTCCTAACCCCCCTCGCTCCCGTCACCTCAACCACATCCCTCGCCAATTCATTCCAATCCTTCACCGTTCTCACCATCATAGTGTTTTTTCCTCTCTCTTTCCTCTTCTCCACCCTCTGTATCTTCCACTCATGATCACCCCTTCCCCTGAATATACCTCTCTGTATCTTGTCACCCAGTTGTGCCCACCCCACCCCCTCACCAATTTAAACATCCTTACCAGCCGCTCCACTCTCCTCTCCTGCAGTGTGCCCCACCACAGTCCTCTCACCATTACTGATAGTCTGAAATCCTCCTCTCTCTCCCCATGTGTCCTCCACTTATTTGTAACCCACCTAGCAGGCCTTCTCTGCACCTATTCCATCTCTACCACTTCCCTTCCCACGTACGGGTCCCAGACCGCCGCCACATACTCCAAAATGGGCCTCACCATTGTTTTGTATCCCTTTTCTTTCACTTTTTTGTCTATGCCCCTTAACACCCTTCCCAGCAGGGCCAGCGCTCTTCTACCTTTACTTGTAACACACTTCACTTGCTCGCCCCATCTTAAGTCATCCTGAAGAATAACTCCCAAATATTTATAACTGTTCGCCTCTCTAATCTCCTGTCTTCCCCATCTATATGTCTCTCCGACTACCTCTCTTTTCTGTGTAAATCTTAAAATTTTAATTTTATTTACGTTAATTTTCATCTCATTTTCCTTTGTCCACTGTTCCAATTTGTTTATGTCCTCCTGCAGACCCCCACCCTCTCAGTCATCTTGTACAATACACAGTCGTCTGCAAAAAGACGAACCCTACAATTCATGTTTATCCCCAAATCCCCCATCATAATAGAACATAATAGAATGTCTATCGTCCATACTCCCATTCTCCATTACCCTCACAATTTATTCACTCACCAGTCTCTCCATAACTTTTCCAACATTAGATGTTAGGCTCACTGGTCTGTGACTGGCTGGTTTCATCTTCTCTCCTCCCCCTTGTAAATGGGAACCACTATTGCAGTCTTCCATTCTGCTGGCTTTGTCCAATACAGTTGAAAATTGATGATGAAGGTATTACTTCAAATGAACTTAGGGCCTATAGCTAATGCTTTTAGAAGTAAATTAATATTATACTGTAACAAATTTTTGCAAAAGGGTATACCTATTGATTTGAATCAAACGATTTATTTGAATAAAATAAATGATTTAAATCAAATACTTTGGAGTGTGTATAATAAAAATCATAAATGAGAATGATTTCTTAAATTAGAATCATATTTTTTATTTGACATAAATTTGTTTAATTTTTACATTAATTTTAAACATGGTTATTGTAAAGAAGTAATCATATTCATCCTGTAAAATTTTTCTCCACTTTGCAAACAACACTTAAGGTTGTTCAAGTGGGGAAAAAACATAATTTTATATTTGTATGAAATAGTGTTAATTTTTGTACACATTACTTGAGAGTATATATACCTCTAACGGAAAAAAATTAGCTCATCTAGTTTTCCCGTAATGGCACTTCAAAGTCAAAATTTGCGTATTTTTACTTCATACAAAACTTGAAAACCAGTTAACATAAAGAAATGAAAAAAAACATATCAAAACTACGCGTTACTGTCTATGGCCTGTAGCATTTAAAACCCGTTACAAAAAATGTTTATGTTAAATAAAAAATTTCAAAATTTAAATTTTTTTTTGGTACTTTTAGAAATTTATTTTAAACACAGAAATATTTTATAATGTGTTTGTATATGCTTCAAGCCGTAGATGGTGACGTGTAGTTTTGATGAGATTTTTTCCATTTCATTATATTTACTGGTTTTCAAGTTTTGTATGAAGTAAAAATATGCAAATTTTGACTTTGAAGTGACATTACGGGAAAACT